>CAMAPE010000005.1:1340000-1420000 GCA_945859875.1 Cuscuta europaea
TATCGTTGGAAAGATCTTACCGAGTTCTAAAACTTGTATTCAGGCGCGGGTTTCAATGTATCAAGGGATGATTGCCTAAGTACTGAAATACACTGTATTTACGCTAAAAGTGCCCTATTTTCGCTGAAAATGCTAAATCATGGAGATAAGGCTAAGTATTTGTGACACTCATATCTTGCTGTGTGTTTATCCATTTGGAGCGTATTATATCTCGTGGGAAAGATAGACGGGAAATCTAAAGCTATTGTTCCAACTTCATTTACAATGAATTAATTAAGAGTTACAGATTAACCATATATTCAAAAATATTTCTGATTTCACTCCGAACTCGTGTAGAATGTGATGCGATCATATCATGCTCTATTTTGTGCCGTTGAAAGCGTTTAATATCTCGTTGGAAAGATCTTACCGTGTTCTAAAACTTGTCTTCAGGCTCTGGTTTCAGAATATCAAGGGTTGATTTCCTAATTATTAAAATACACTGTATTTACGCTAAAAGTGCTCTATTTTTGCTGAAACGCTAAATCATAGAGATAAGGCTATGTATTTGTGACACTCATATCTTGCTGTGTGTTTATCCGTTTGGATCGTATTATATCTAGTTGGAAAGATAGATCGGAGCTCTAAAGATATTGTTCCAACTTCATTTACAATGAATTAATTAAAAGTTACAGATTAACCATATATTCACAAATGTTTCTGATTTCACTCCGAACTCGTGCAGAATTTGATGCGATCATATCTTGCTCTATTTTGTGCCGCTGAAAGCGTTTCATATCTCGTTGGATAGATCTTACCGAGTTCTAGAACTTGTATTCAGGCGCTGGATTCAAAATATCAAGGGATGATTGCCTAATTACTAAAATGCACTGTATTTACGCTAAAAGTGCTCTATTTTCGCTGAAAACGCTAAATCATAGAGATAAAGCTAAGTATTTGTTACACTCATATCTTGCTGTGTGTTTATCTATTTGGATCGTATTATATCTAGTTGGTAAGATAGATCGCAGATCTAAAGCTATTGTTCCAACTTCATTTACAATGCATTAATTAAAAGTTACCTATTAACCATATATTCACAAATGTTTCTGATTTCACTCCGAACTCGGGTAGAATTTGAGGCGATCACATCTTGCTCTATTTTGTGCCGTTGAAAGCGTTTAATATATCGTTGGAAAGATCTTACCGAGTTCTAAAACTTGTATTCAGGCGCGGGTTTCAATGTATCAAGGGATGATTGCCTAAGTACTGAAATACACTGTATTTACGCTAAAAGTGCCCTATTTTCGCTGAAAATGCTAAATCATGGAGATAAGGCTAAGTATTTGTGACACTCATATCTTGCTGTGTGTTTATCCATTTGGAGCGTATTATATCTCGTGGGAAAGATAGACGGGAAATCTAAAGCTATTGTTCCAACTTAATTTACAATGAATTAATTAAGAGTTACAGATTAACCATATATTCAAAAATATTTCTGATTTCACTCCGAACTCGTGTAGAATGTGATGCGATCATATCATGCTCTATTTTGTGCCGTTGAAAGCGTTTAATATCTCGTTGGAAAGATCTTACCGAGTTCTAAAACTTGTCTTCAGGCTCTGGTTTCAGAATATCAAGGGATGATTTCCTAATTATTAAAATACACTGTATTTACGCTAAAAGTGCTCTATTTTTGCTGAAACGCTAAATCATAGAGATAAGGCTATGTATTTGTGACACTCATATCTTGCTGTGTGTTTATCCGTTTGGATCGTATTATATCTAGTTGGAAAGATAGATCGGTGCTCTAAAGATATTGTTCCAACTTCATTTACAATGAATTAATTAAAAGTTACAGATTAACCATATATTCACAAATGTTTCTGATTTCACTCCGAACTCGTGTAGAATTTGATGCGATCATATCTTGCTCTATTTTGTGCCGTTGAAAGCGTTGGAAATATCATACCAAGTTCTAAAACTTGTCTTCAGGCGCTGGTTTCAAAATATCAATGGATGATTGCCTAATTACTAAAATACACTGTATTTACGCAAAAAGTGCTCTATTTTCCCTGAAAACGCTAAATCATAGAGATAAGGCTAAGTATTTGTGACACTCATATCTTGCTGTGTGTTTATCCATTTGGAGCATATTATATCTCGTTGGAAAGATAGATCGGTGCTCTAAAGCTATTGTTCCAACTTCATTCACAATGCATTAATTAAAATTTACAGATTAACCATATATTCACAAATGTTTCTAATTTCACTCCGAACTCGTGTAGAATTTGATGCGATTATATCTTGCTCTATTTTGTGCCGTTGAAAGCGTTTAATATCTCGTTTAAAAGACCATACCGAGTTCTCAAACTTGTCTTCAGGCGCTGGTTTCAAAATATCAAGGGATGATTGCCTAATTACTAAAATACACTGTATTTACGCTAAAAGTGCTCTATTTTCGCTGAAAACGCTAAATCATAGAGACAAGGCTAAGTATTTGTGACAGTCATATCGTGCTGTGTGTTTATCCGTTTTGGGCGTATTATATCTTGTTGGAAAGATAGATCGGAGCTCTAAAGCTATTGTTCCAACTTCATTTACAATACATTAATTAAAAGTTACAGATTAGTCAAATATTCACAAATGTTTTTGATTTCACTCCGAACTCGTGTAGAATGTTTTTGTGCTGTTGAAAGCGTTTAATATCTCGTTGGAAAGATCTTACCGAGTTCTAAAACTTGTCTTCAGGCGCTGGTTTCAAAATGTCAAGGGATGATTGCCTAATTACTAACATACACTGTATTTACGCTAAAAGTGCTCTATTTTCTCTGAAAAGGCTAAATCATAGAGATAAGGCTAAGAGTATTTGTGACACTCATATCTTGCTGTGTGTTTATCCGTTTGGAGCGTATTATATCTCGTTAGAAAGATAGATCGGAGATATAAAGCTATTGTTCCAACTTCATTTACAATGCATTATTTAAAAGTTACAGATTAACCATATATTCACAAATGTTTCTGATTTCACTCCGAACTCGTGTAGAATGTGATGCGATCATATAATGCTCTATTTTGTACCGTTGAAAGCGTTTAATATCTCGTTGGAAAGATCTTACCGAGTTCTAAAACCCTTCTTCAGGCTATGGTTTCAGAATATCAAGGGATGATTGTCTAATTACTAAAATACACTGTATTTACGCTAAAAGTGCTCTATTTTCGCTGAAAACGCTAAATCATAGAGATAAGGCTAAGTATTTGTGACACTCATATCTTGCTGTGTGTTTATCCGTTTGGAGCGTATTATATCTCGTTGGAAAGATCGACCGGATGTCTACAACTATTGTTCCAACTTCATTTACAATGCATTAGTTTAATGTTACATATTATCCATATATTCACAAATGTTTCTGATTTCACTCCGAACTCGTGTAGAATTTGATGCGATCATATCTTGCTCTTTGTTGTGCCGTTGAAAGCGTTTAATATCTCGTTTGAATGATCTTACCGAGTTCTAAAACTTGTCTTCAGGCGCTGGTTTCAAACAATCAAGTGATTATTTCTTAATTACTAAAATACACTGTATTTACGCTAAAAGTGCTCTATTTTAGCTGAAAACGCTAAATCATAGAGATAAGGCTAAGTATTTGTGACACTCATACCCTACTGAGTGTTTATCCGTTTGGGGCGTATTATATCTCGTTGGAAAGATAGATCGGAGCTCTAAATCTATTGTTCCAACTTCATTTACAATGCATTATTTAAAAGTTACAGATTAACCATATATAAACAAATGTTTCTGATTTCACTCCGAACTCGTGTAGAATTTAATGCGATCATATCTTGCTTTATTTTGTGCCATTGAAAGCGTTTAATATCTCGTTGGAAAGATCTTACCAAGTTCTAAAACTTGTATTCAGGCACTGGTTTCAAAATAGCAAGGGATGATTTCCTTATTACTAAAATACACTATATTTACGCTAAAAGTGCTCTATTTTCGCTGAAAACGCTAAATCATAGAGATAAGGCTAAGTATTTGTGACACTCATATCTTGCTGTGTGTTTATCCGTTTGGAGCATATTATATCTCGTTGGAAAGATAGATCGGAGATCTAAAGCTATTGTTCCAACTTCATTTACAATACATTAAATAAAAGTTACAGATTAACCATATATTCACAAATGTTTCTGATTTCACTCCGAACTCGTGTAGAATTTGATGCGATCATATCTTGCTTTATTTTGTGCCGTTGAAAGCGTTTAATATCTCGTTGGAAAGATCTTACCGAGTTCTAAAACTTGTCTTCAGGCACCGGTTTCAAACTATCTAGGGATGATTGCCTAATTATTAAAATACACTTTATTTACGCTAAAAGTGCTCTATTTTCGCTGAAAATGCTAAATCATAGAGATAAGACTAAGTATTTGTGACACTCATATCTTGTTATGTGTTTATCCGTTTGGAGCGTAATATATCTCGTTGGAAAGATAGATCGGAGCTCTAAAACTATTGTTCCAACTTCATTTACAATGCATTAATTAAAATTTATAGATTAACCGTATATTCACAAATGTTTCTGATTTCACTCTGAACTCGTGTAGAATTTGATGTGATCATATCTTGCTCTATTTTGTGCCGTTGAAAGCGTTTAGTATCTCGTTGGAAAGATCTTACCGAGTTTTAAAACTTGTCGTCAGGCGCTGGTTTCAAAATATCAAGGGATGATTGCCTTATTATTATTATTATTATTATTATTATTATTATTATTATTATTATTATTATTATTATTATTATTATAATTATTACAAATGTTTCTGATTTCACTCTGAACTCGTGTAGAATTTGATGCGATTATATTTTGCTCGATTTTGTGTCGTGGAAATTGTTTAATATCTCGTTGGAAAGATCTTACCGAGTTCTATAACTTGTTTTCAGGCGCTGGTTTCAAAATTTCAAGGATGATTGCCAAATTACTAAAATACACTGTATTTACGTTAAAAGTGCTCTATTTTCGCTGAAAACGCTAAATCATAGGGATAAGGCTAAGTATTTGTGACACTCATATCTTGCTGTGTGTTTACCTGTTTGGAGAGTATTATATCTCGTTGGAAAGATAGATCGGAGATCTAAAGCTATTGTTCCAACTTCATTTACAATGCATTAATTAAAACTTACAAATTAACGATATATTCACAAATGTTTCGGATTTCACTCCGAACTAGTGTAGAATATGATGCGATCATATCTTGCTCTATTTTGTGCCGTTCAAAGCGTTTAATATCTCGTTGCAAATATCATACCGAGTTCTAAAACTTGTCTTCAGGCGTTGGTTTCAAAATATCAATGGATGATTGCCTAATTACTAAAATACACTGTATTTACGCAAAAAGTGCTCTATTTTCACTGAAAAAGCTAAATCATAGAGATAGGGCTAAGTATTTGTGACACTCATATCTTGCTGTGTGTTTATCCATTTGGAGCGTATTATATCTCTTTGGAAAGATAGATCGGGGCTCTAAAGCTATTGTTCCAACTTCATTTACAATGCATTAATTAAAATTTATAGATTAACCATATATTCACAAATGTTTCTGATTTCACTCTGAACTCGTGTAGAATTTGATGTGATCACATCTTGCTCTATTTTTTGCCGTTGAAAGCGTTTAGTATCTCATTGGAAAGATCTTACCGAGTTTTAAAACTTGTCGTCAAGCGCTGGTTACAAAATATCAAGGGATGATTGCCTAATTATTATTATTATTATTATTATTATTATTATTATTATTATTATTATTATTATTATTATTATTATTATTATCATTATTATTATCATTATTATTATCATGATTATTATCATGATTATTATTATTATCATTATTATTATTATTATTATTATTATCATTGTTATTATTATCATTGTTATTATTATCATTGTTATTATTATCATTGTTATTATTATCATTGTTATTATTATCATTGTTATTATTATCATTATTATTATTATCGTTATTATTATTATCATTATTATTATTATCATTATTATTATCATTATTATTATTATCATCATTATTATTATCATTATTATTATTATCATTATTATTATCATTATTATTATTATTATTATTAATATTATTATTAATATTATTATTATTATTATTATTATTATTCATATTATTATTAATGTTACTATTATTATTATTATTACTATTATTATTATTACTATTATTATTATTACTATTATTATTACTATTATTATTACTATTATTATTATTACTATTATTATTATTACTATTATTATTATTACTATTATTATTATTACTATTATTATTATTACTAATACTATTATTTATATTATTATTATGATTATTATTATCATCATCATTATTACTATTAATATTATTATTATTAGGGGTATTATTATTATTGTTATTTTATTATTATTATTATTATTATTATAATTATTATTATTATTATTATTATTATTATTATTATTATTATTATACAGTGCATTTTAGTAATTAGGCAATCATCCCTTGATATTTTGAAACCAGTGCCAAAAGACAAGTTTTAGAACTCGGTACGATCGTTCCAACGAGATATTAAACGCTTTCAACGGCACAAAATAGAGCAAGATATGATCGCATCATATTCTACACGAGTTCGGAGTGAAATCAGAAACATTTGTGAATATCTGGTTAATCTGTAACTTTTAATTAATGCATTGTAAATGAAGTTAGAACAATAGCTTTAGAGCTCCGATCTATATTTCCAACGAGATATAATACGCTCGAAACGGATAAACACACAGCAAGATATGAGTGTCACAAATACTTAGCCTTATCTCTATGATTTAGCGTTTCAGCGAAAATACAGCACTTTTAGCGTAAATACAGTGTATTTTAGTAATTAGGAAATCATCCCTTGATATTTTGAAACCAGCGCCTGAAGATAAGTTTTACAACTCGCTAAGATCATTCCAACGAGATATTAAACGCTTTCAACGGCACAAAATAGAGCAAGATATGATCGCATCAAATTCTACACGAGTTCGGAGTGAAATCAGAAACATTTGTGAATATATGGTTAATCTGTATCTTTTAATTAATGCATTGTAAATGAAGTTGGAACAATAGCTTTACAGCTCCGATCCATCTTTCCAACGAGATATAATACGCTCTAAACGAATAAACACACAGCAAGATATGAGTGTCATAAATACGTAGCCTTATCTCTATGATTTAGCGTTTTAAGCGAAAATAGAGCACTTTAAGCGTAAATACAGTGTATTTTAGTAATTAGGCAATCATCCCTTGATATTTTGAAACCAGCGCCTGAAGACATGTTTTAGAAATCGGTAAGAGCTTTCCAACGAGATATTAAACGCTTTCAACGGCACAAAATAGAGCAAGATATGATCGCATCATATTCTACACGAGTTCGGAGTGAAATCAGAAACATTTGTGAATATATGGTTAATCTGTAACTTTTAATTAATGCATTGTAAATTAAGTTGGAACAATAGCTTTAGAGCTCCGATCTATCTTTCCAACGAGATATAATACGCTCCAAATGGATCAACACACAGCAAGATATGAGTGTCACACATACTTAGACTTATCTCTATGATTTAGCGTTTTCAGCGAAAGTAGAGCACTTTTAGCGTAAAGACAGTGTATTTTAGTAATTAGGCAATCATACCTTGATATTTTGAAACCAGCACCAAAAGACAAGTTTTAGAACTCGGTAAGAGCGTTCCAACTAGATATTAAACGCTTTCCACGGCACAAAATAGAGCAAGATATGATCGCATCAAATTCTACACGAGTTCGGAGTGAAATCAGAAACATTTGTGAATATATGGTTAATCTGTAACTTTTAATTAATGCATTGTAAATTAAGTTGGAACAATAGCTTTAGAGCTCTGATCTATATTTCCAACGAGATATAATACGCTCGAAACGGATAAACACCCAGCAAGATATGAGTGTCACAAATACTTAGCCTAATCTCTATGATTTAGCGTTTTCAGCGACAATAGAGCACTTTTAGCGTAAATACTGTGTATTTTTAAAATTAGGCAATCATCCCTTGATATTTTGAAACCAGCGCCTGAAGACATGTTTTAAAACTCGATAATATCTTTCTAACGAGATATTAAACGCTTTCAACGGCACAAAATAGAGCAAGATATGATCGCATCAAATTCTACACCAGTTCGGAGTGAAATCAGAAACATTTGTAAATATATGGTTAATCTGTAACTTTTAATTAATGCATTGTAAATTAAGTTGGAACAATAGCTTTAGAGCTCCGATCTATCTTTCCAACGAGATATAATACGCTCCAAACGGATAAACACACAGCTAGATATGAGTGTCACAAATACATAGCCTTATCTCTATGATTTAGCATTTTCAGCGAAAATAGAGCACTTTTAGCGTAAATACAGTGTATTTTAGTAATTAGGAAATCATCCCTTGATATTTTGAAACCGGAGCCTGAAGCAAATTTTAGAACTCGTAAAGATCTTTCGAACGAGATATTAAACGCTTTCAACGGCAAAAAATAGAGAAAGATATGATCGCATCAAATTCTACACGAGTTCGGTGTGAAATCAGAAACATTTGTGAATATATGGTTAATCCGTAACTTTTAATTAATGCATTGTAAATGAAGTTGGAAAAATATCTTTAGAGCTCCGATCTATCTTTCCAAGGAGATATAATACGCTCCAAACGGATAAACCCACAGCAAGATATGAGTGTCACAAGTACTTAGCCTTATCTCTATGATTTAGCGTTTTCAGCGAAAATAGAGCACTTTTAGCGTAAATACAGTGTATTGTAGTAATTAGGAAATCATCCCTTGATATTCTGAAACCAGAGCCTGAAGACAAGTTTGAGAACTCGGTAAGATCTTTCAACGAGATATTAAACGCTTTCAACAGCACAAAATAGAGCAATTTATGATCACATTTAATTTTACACGAGTTCGGAGTGAAATCAGAAACATTTGTGAATATATGGTTAATCTGTAACTTTTAATTAATGCATTGTAAATGAAGTTGGAACAATAGCTTTAGAGCTTCGATCTATCTTTCCAACGAGATATAATACGCTCGAAACGGATAAACACACAGCAAGATATGAGTGTCATAAATACTTAGCCTTATCTTTATGATTTAGCGTTTTCAGCAAAAATAGAGCACTTTTAGCGTAAATACAGTGTATTTTAGTAATTAGGCAATCGTCCCTTGATATGTTGAAACCAGCGCCTGAAGACATGTTTTAGAAATCGGTAAGAACTTTCCAACGAGATATTAAACGCTTTCAACGGCACAAAATAGAGCAAGATGTGATCGCCTCAAATTCTACACGAGTTCGGAGTGAAATCAGAAACATTTGTGAATATATGGTTAATCTGTAACTTTTAATTAATGCATTGTAAATGAAGTTGGAACAATAGCTTTAGAGCTCCGATCTATCTTTCCAACGAGATATAATACGATCCAAACGGATAAACACACAGCAAGATATGAGTGACACAAATACTTAGCCTTATCTCTATGATTTAGCGTTTTCAGCGAAAATAGAGCACTTTTAGCGTAAATACAGTGCATTTTAGTAACTAGGCAATGATCCCTTGATATTTTGAAACCAGCGCCTGAAGACAAGTTCTAGAACTCGGTATGATCTTTCCAACGAGATATTAAACACTTTCAGCGGCACAAAATAGAGCAAGATATGATCGCATCATATTCTACACGAGTTCGGAGTGAAATCAGAAACATTTGTGAATATATGGTTAATCTGTAACTTCTAATTAATTCATTGTAAATGAAGTTGGAACAATAGCTTTACAGATCCGATCTATCTTTCTAACGAGATATAAAACGCCCAAAACGGAAAAACACACAGCAGGATATGAGTGTCACAAATACTTAGCCTTATCTCTATGATTTAGCGTTTTCAGCGAAAATAGAGCACTCTTAGCGTAAATACAGTGTATTTTAGTAAATAGGCAATCATCCCTTGATATTTTGAAACCAGCGCCAAACGACAAGTTTTAGAACTCGGTAAGATCGTTCCAACGAGATATTAAACGCTTTCAACGGCACAAAATAGAGCAAGATATGATCGCATCAAATTCTACACGAGTTCGGAGTGAAATCAGAAACATTTGTGAATATATGGTTAATCTGTAACTTTTAATTAATGCATTGTAAATTAAGTTGGAACAATAGCTTTAGAGCTCCGATCTATCTTTCCAACGACATATAATACGCTCCAAATGGATCAACACACAGCAAGATATGAGTGTCACACATACTTAGCCTTATCTCTATGATTTAGCGTTTTCAGCGAAAATAGAGCACTTTTAGCGTAAATACAGTGTATTTTAAAATTTAGGCAATCATACCTTGATATTTCGAAACCAGCGCCAAAAGACAAGTTTTAGAACTCGGTAATATCGTTCCAACGAGATATTAAACGCTTTCCACGGCACAAACTAGAGCAAGATATGATCGCATCAAATTCTACACCAGTTCGGAGTGAAATCAGAAACATTTGTCAATATATGGTTAATCTGTAACTTTTAATTAATGCATTGTAAATTAAGTTGGAACAATAGCTTTAGAGATCCGATCTATCTTTCCAACGAGATATAATACGCTCCAAACGGGTAAACACACAGCTAGATATGAGTGTCACAAATACATAGCCTTATATCTATGATTTAGTATTTTCAGCGAAAATAGAGCACTTTTAGCGTAAATACAGTGTATTTTAGTAATTAGGCAATCATCCCTTGATATTTTGAAACCAGCGCCAAAAGACAAGTTTTAGAACTTGGTAAGATCGTTCCAACGAGATATTAAACGCTTTCAACGGCACAAAATAGAGAAAGATATGATCGCATCAAATTCTACACGAGTTCGGTGTGAAATCAGAAACATTTGTGAATATATGGTTAATCCGTAACTTTTAATTAATGCATTGTAAATGAAGTTGGAAAAATATCTTTAGAGCTCCGATCTATCTTTCCAAAGAGATATAATACGCTCCAAACGGATAAACCCACAGCAAGATATGAGTGTCACAAATACTTAGCCTTATCTCTATGATTTAGCGTTTTCAGCGAAAATAGAGCACTTTTAGCGTAAATACAGTGTATTTTAGTAAATAGGCAATCATCCCTTGATATTTTGAAACCAGAGCCTGAAGACAAGTTTGAGAACTCGGTAAGATCTTTCAACGAGATATTAAACGCTTTCAACAGCACAAAATAGAGCAATTTATGATCACATTTAATTTTACACGAGTTCGGAGTGAAATCAGAAACATTTGTGAATATATGGTTAATCTGTAACTTTTAATTAATGCATTGTAAATGAAGTTGGAACAATAGCTTTAGAGCTTCGATCTATCTTTCCAACGAGATATAATACGCTCGAAACGGATAAACACACAGCAAGATATGAGTGTCATAAATACTTAGCCTTATCTTTATGATTTAGCGTTTTCAGCAAAAATAGAGCACTTTTAGCGTAAATACAGTGTATTTTAGTAATTAGGCAATCGTCCCTTGATATGTTGAAACCAGCGCCTGAAGACATGTTTTAGAACTCGGTAAGAACTTTCCAACGAGATATTAAACGCTTTCAACAGCACAAAATAGAGCAAGATGTGATCGCCTCAAATTCTACAAGAGTTCGGAGTGAAATCAGAAACATTTGTGAATATATAGTTAATCTGTAACTTTTAATTAATGCATTGTAAATGAAGTTGAAACAATAGCTTTAGAGCTCCGATCTATCTTTCCAACGAGATATAATACGATCCAAACGGATAAACACACAGCAAGATATGAGTGACATAAATACTTAGCCTTATCTCTATGATTTAGCGTTTTCAGCGAAAATAGAGCACTTTTAGCGTAAATACAGTGAATTTTAGTAATTAGGCAATCATCCCTTGATATTTTGAAACCAGCGCCAAAGTAAAGTAGCCGAGCCGCCAGCAAAAGTTGAGAGCTTATCTCTCCTGGGGAAAATTTCGCCCAGCTCTTTTGCACGCTGAAATTCACGATGTTCATGATTTCTGAGGCTTAAATCTGTGTTATCGTGGTCGGATTTCGGAATAAACACTACCTATTACTTGGATTTGGTGTGCTTATGATGTACGACGGCCTTGCAACTCAGATTTCAGAGGTTTGTGCGCGTTGGTACTGTTCATTTACGAACTAGGTTTCTTTCGTTTTACCCAGTTACTGCAGTTGGTTTGGTGTATTTCTGGGTGTGTTCTTAGATGATTCTATGTGTTTCTGGCTACTCCGTGCTTTTATTCGATCTTATACGAAGTAATACGAGCGCCTATCGTTCGCCCAAATTTTTTCGTATTTGTGGTTTACTGCTGGTTTGAGGGCCAAATCGTTTCTGAAAAAGCTTTGATTTTGGCTCTGAATGATGAAGGAAGGTTGACCCTAAGTTGTGTGGCGGTGTTTTGTTACTGTGCTCTGCTCTGCGATTCCTCTTCCATGGCGAGGAAGAAATTGCAGGGAACTGGTGAAGTCTCCACAACAAGGACCACGAGGTCCAATTTCGCTGTGTTGGAGGAAATAGACAACGAGTTCCCAGCTCTTGGAACTGCTATGAAGACTGTGAAACCAAAGGCAGGGGATACGAAGAGCACTTGTGCAGGGGCTGCTGTTGCTCCTGGGATGCTCGGTTCTGCTGAACCTGTAATTTCTGAACCTGGGACTGATTCTGTAAGTCCTATTCCAACTATGACGATGATAACCAGTGCACCTACAATACCTGGGCAGTTTGCTGGGCCAAATGGGGATACAGTTGCATCCAAAGCTGATGCTATTGAACCCCCACCTCCTGGAAAGGTTACACAGTTTGGACAAAGTGCAAAAACAACGGCTTTGGACCCCAAACCATGTGGGATTATGACCAGGTCTGAAGGAGTGAATACTGGGGCAATAAAGGAGCCTGGGGTAGTAGCTATAACCAAAGCGGCAGTTAGTCCTTGGAACTCTTTATTTAAGGATAACCGAGACCCAAAAAATGGGATTAAGCTAAAATATGTTCCACCTAAAGGTGAAACACTTGATTTTGGGGACCGTGTACTACCCTCGATGGTTGAAATGTGGGGATATTGCCTAGTGGGACACTTCACCGGCAAATTTCCCGGACTCAAAGCGGTTCACAATTTAAAAGCTACATGGGGAGTCAAAAGCCTAGTAAGATCCCATTACAAGGGTTGGATAATTTTTAAATTTCAAAATGAAGAGGATAGATCCAAAGTACTACTTGGGGGACCTTACACCGTGTTCGGGAAGCTCCTAATGCTCAAAGAACTCTCGGAGGACTTCACGTTTGAAGATGAGGAATTTCTAAAAATTCCAATTTGGATCAAGTTCCCTAAACTACCAATGAGTTTATGGAATGATGAAGCTACGAGTGAGGTGGCATCTATGGTTGGGGTCCCATTAACCACGGATAAGATCACTCAAGAAAGGGCGAACAATGATTATGCTAGAGTTCTAATTGAGGTTGATGTTTCAAAGCCACCACCGCTTCACTTTTCTATTCGACTACCTTCCCGAAAGGTAATCAAACAATATGTGGTTTATGAAACTTTTCCTAACTTTTGCTTTCATTGCAAACAATATGGACATCATCCATTTATTTGTAAGAAACTAGCGAAACAGGATGATGGAGGGAATGAGAAGGAACCAAAAATTGTAATAAATGAGGATTTGGGGAAGGAGACTACTCTGGTAGAGGCTACTGCCCCTAGCCCAAGCGGGCCTCCTGTGAAAACAGCTGCTGCGTCCCAGGTGCTAGTTCACCCGCCCGGGCATGTTGTGGACCCGATCGGGTCTGCTGGGCAGATTGTTAACCAGGGGTCTGTCACGCATTTGAGTAGGGCAGCTGCGCAGGGACCTTCTAACCCGGTCGGGTGTGCTGTTGAACCGATCGGGTCCGGTGGGCAGTTTGTTAACCAGGGGGCATCTGCCGTGATTAAACTAGCTGACCAGGGACCTTCTTTGGATGTCGGCGAGAGGATCGTCATGGATAAAAAGGATGTGAAGCTAGATGATGTTGTTATAAAATGTGAGGTGATAAACGGCAAGACACTCAGTTTGGTTGTCAAACAGTTTAAATACGTGCATGCTAATGTGATTCGAGTGGACAATTTCCTTCGACTTACGGATGATTTGAATAGAAAGGGTCTCACTTTTACTGTTGAATGTCTTGAGGGCTTGCCGGGTGTTACAAAGAAAAAAGGGGAGATTCGCTTTGATTCAAAGTTCACTAAACCTTTCCGATTTTTCATGAGTGGTCAAATTAGGGAAACCTAATATTCAGTTGATGTTGCTTTCTTTAAGCTTATTATTGCTCCTAGTTTTCTAGGATTAATATGCTGATTTGGGAGGACTTTTGTTTTGAATTTGTGGTATCCCACACACGGGGATATGCACTTTGGTTGTAACATTGACTTGTTATTTCTTTTGGTGTTAATATATACTTTACATTTCACCCAAAAAAAAAAAATTGAAACCAGCGCCTGAAGACAAGTTCTAGAACTCGGTAAGATCTTTCCAACGAGATATTAAACACTTTCAGCGGCACAAAATAGAGCAAGATATGATCGCATCAAATTCTACACGAGTTCGGAGTGAAATCAGAAACATTTGTGAATATATGGTTAATCTGTAACTTCTAATTAATTCATTGTAAATGAAGTTGGAACAATAGCTTTACAGCTCCGATCTATCTTTCTAACGAGATATAAAACGCCCAAAATGGATAAACACACAGCAGGATATGAGTGTCACAAATACTTAGCCTTATCTCTATGATTTAGCGTTTTCAGCGAAAATAGAGCACTCTTAGCGTAAATACAGTGTATTTTAGTAATTAGGCAATCATCCCTTGATATTTTGAAACCAGCGCCAAAAGACAAGTTTTATAACTCGGTAAGATCGTTCCAACGAGATATTAAACGCTTTCAACGGCACAAAATAGAGCAAGATATGATCGCATCAAATTCTACACGAGTTCGGAGTGAAATCAGAAACATTTGTGAATATATGGTTAATCTGTAACTTTTAATTAATGCATTGTAAATTAAGTTGGAACAATAGCTTTAGAGCTCCGATCTATCTTTCCAACGACATATAATACGCTCCAAATGGATCAACACACAGCAATATATGAGTGTCACACATACTTAGTACCCAAGGTTGATAAGATTTTGATGATGCCACTATACTGAGCACGTGTACATTGTGTCTCATTTTATTCTAGTATTAACGTGACAAATCAAATGTACAATTTTTGGGACTATGAAACATTACCGGAAAAATAAAAATGGAATAAGGCAAAATTTCTTTGCCTTAATAGGATGCTAAAATCCTACCGGCAAATGCTAATTAAGACTCAAAAATTATTCGTATGTCACGAAGCTCGAAAAATCAAATAGATGATTGACCGGGAGTTAATGCCAGATACGTACAGGCCCCAGAACACTGAAGACGCAAATAAAAGAAATACTTCAGCAATCAATTGAAGACAAAAACAGACGGAAGTTAATGCTACAACAGGTACATGGACCTACAGCATGGGCGCACAAGTCTGAAGTCTAAAAAGGCATCAACAGTGGCTAGGCGGGCAAAACAAACAGAACCCATACGCTCCGAAGAAGAAAATAAACAACAAGTTGTTTATCTTCTGCGAACAAAATTCAACGCACAAGATTGATCTATCCTAACCAACGGATTAGATCAATTGACCGGAGAGCCTATAAATATAGGCAGAAACGAAAGTTTCTAACCAAGCATTTAAGCATCCAAAGAGAGAATTTCTGTCAAGAGCATCTACGAAAGATCTAGCAAAAGAGAAAGTGCTATTCTAAACTTTACTCTCTGCTTGGACTTATGCTTCACTAAACTTCCAGTTTATCAAATCTTCATTGCCATACTATACAAGTTTAGTTCCTAGTTGGAGGTTAGAACTTTCTTGAAATAAATCACATATTGTTGTAAACACTTAGGAGAACAGTTGTTCGGATCCTACAGTGTAAGTAGATAGATACAGTACCTTTTGATCCCCACTGGGTCATTAGAGAAAAGTCTAAAGGATTGAGTAGCTTGGAGTGGTGATGTACTCCTCGTGAAACACCTTCAATCTAGACCAGAGTTGTCAAGGCTAGATTGGCACTAAGTGTATTGGGCTTAATACTTTAGTGAAATCCATCTGAAAGAGGGTGGGACTGGATGTAGGAGGATTACACCACCTCTGAACCAGGATATACTGTGTGTTGATTTACATTCAGTAAACAAAGCATACACTTAGCACTTCTCACAAAAAGATTGAAGTTTGCCAGCAGAATCTTAAGCAGTTGTCTTAACTGACCCAACTGCTTATCCTACTGCTTAATCACTTGCTTTCTTTGAGACCATTTTCACTCCCAAGACGCACCTCACCATCTCTAAAAAGTCTGCTCTATCATCTCCCAGTAATTCACTTTCTAAGTATAGCAGGTGCCTCAGCAGTTCCCTGAAACCACCCAACTGCTGAGCCCTCTGCTCACATACAAGTCACTTCCTGTGACCATCTCAATTTCATCAGCCTGCCATAAATATCATTGTCAAAAAGTACGTTCATTTCCTGAAAGCCAGATCAAAATCTGAGCAGTTGCCTCAGCAGTTCCCTGCTTCATAGCTAACTGCCAAGCCAACTGCCAAGCCAACTGCTAGTCATCTAAGTCCAATCTTCTCCAGATCAGAAAGTGATTAAAACATTCATTATATAAAGGGTAAAGACTTCCGCTGTGCATCTATTAATCTCTCAAAAGATTATATATCAACTCTTCTAAGAGGGAAATATTTGTAAAGGTCGAAAAGATTTAATAATCTATTCACCCCCCCCCCCTCTAGACTTTTACCCTATCCGGGACCATCAAGTGGTATCAGAGCAGGTGTTCCTAGAGTCAGTTTCTGACTAGTTTGAACAAAAGACCCAAAGTCACTTCCTTCTCCCAAACACTTTCTAAACGATGGACAGTCAACTAGCCAAAAACCTCCTATTCAACCTAAACAAGTTTGATGATTGGAGAATCAGGATGAAGGCACATCTCAGTGCCTTACATGATGAAATGCTGGAAGTAATCACTACCGGACCTATCAGGATAATGAAGGTCAGCACATCCAGAGCTGATGACCAGGAGGATGTGTACATTCTCAAGCCCAAACTGGAATGGACAACCGAGGATAGGAAGAGAAACAACCTTGATAACATTGCCAAGGACATTCTTTTTAAATCGGTTGATGAATCCATATTTCCCAGAATCAGGAAATGTGAAACAACAAAGGACGTTTGGGATGAGCTCACAAAAATTGGAGCTGGTGATGAACAGGAGAAGGACAACAAACTTACCATGGCCCTCAAGAAATTTGAGGACTTCAAAATGCTGCAAAATGAGTCCATCCAAGAGATGGAAACTAGGTTCCTAAAGATCACAGCAGAGGTCTCAGACCTAGGGAAAGATCTACCTCAAAAGGAGATTTCCCTTAAAGTCTTGAGAGGCCTGCCCTCTAAATGGGACATGAAGGTGACTGCTATGAGAGATAGCAGAGATCTAAGAATCCTTTCAACTGATAAGCTCTTCAGTGATCTCAAAGCCTATGAATTTGAGATGAAGGAAATTAAGGAAGAAAAGGAAGATGAATCCAAAACACTAGCTCTAGTGTCTGAGCCTGGCCCTTCAAGATCTAGTGAGAAATCCCTCAACAACCTCCTTACCAACGATCAGTTTGCCATGTTTGTAAGGAAGTTTAAAAGGTTCATGAAAAGGGAGGGAACTGCTCCAAAAAGACCATACAATCTGCCACCCAGGAAACAAGGGAGACCTCAAACCAGCGAGGAAACTGTTATGTGCTACAACTGTAGACAACCAGGACATTACAAGAATGAATGTCCTCTGCCCTTAGCCCAGAAATTTCAAGGGCAACAGGGGACTAGTTACAAAGCTGGATACAAGAAGGACTTCAAAGGCAAACGACAAGCCTTTGTTAGCGAAAAGAAAAAGGAGGAAACCCAATCTGAAGATGAAAGCAGCTCAAGTGATGAAAGCTCTTCATCTGAGAGCTCAGAGGAAGCACTTATATGCCTGGGATCCTGGCAGGTGGGTAAAAACGATAGCAGTTATCTCACTACAAAGAGCAGCAGGTGGCTCAGTGAATCTTCCGCCAGTTTAAGTAATGCAAGCAGCTCCCATAAATGCTTAATGGCCAAAGATGACTACAACGATGTCGAGGTAACATCCTGCTCCTCCTATAGCTCTAATGATTCTGGACAAAACAACATAATGCTGGAATCCTTATTACAAGATTTCCAGAAAGTCCAGAATCACCATGTTCTCTTAAATGCTGAAAATGATAGACTGAAACAAGACATTAAGGCAATTCACTCCAAATTACTAGATGCCTTAAGAAAAAATGATGTCTTAGAAAAAGAGAACAAAGAGCTGAGAAACTCCAGCACAAATAGTAAAAACCTTCACCCTACTGCTGGAGTTACTCCAAATAAGAAGAAAAGAGGTCTTGGTTACTCATCCCCCACCAGACTCACTCAAAATAGTACATCTACAAGTAATACCTCATACACAAGAAAGCTCACTTACCAACAACCTCATCCCCAAAATGTTCCCAGAAGAAGGAACCAACCTGCTCCCAAACCAAAATCCAAACACATGTATAAATCAACATCTCCTCACCATCTAAACCCAAGAACCTGTTGGCAACCAACCAATAAGACCAACCACAGCAAAAATTCCAAGCAGACTCCTCAAATAATTAATCCATTTCCCACTTCAAGAAGGAAAAGAATTAACAAGTATATAGCCATCCCTTTTGATTATAACACCTCAAATGGCTACAGACCAATCTACTTAGAACTCAATGGTTCTAGATGGGCATGGATGCCTAAACTTGTACAAAGGAAGTCGCCCACTAACATGTGGGCTACTGTTCAACATTAATTTATACAGGAAGGTGCCGGAGCAGCTAAAACAGAACCATGGTACATAGATTCAGGCTGCTCCAGGCACATGACAGGGAGCAGGCGGCTCCTGACAAACTATACAGTCAGAGAAGGACCCAAAGTGACATTTGGGAATGTGGAAAAACAAGGAGAAACCAAAGGAGCAGGAGATCTATCAATTAATGGACTTACAATCCAAAACATATCATATGTTAAGGGTTTAATGTTCAATCTCTTAAGCACAAGCCAGCTCTGTGACAATGGCTACAATGTTACATTCTCCAAAGACATTTGCTTGATCAGAGATGTCAAAAATGAAAAACTTGTGCTCACTGGTAGAAGGAAGAAGGACATGTATGATGTTGATTGGAATTCAGCAAAGGAAGGAATCTGCCTAATAACAAAGGCAGATTCAAAATTAAGTTGGGAATGGCACAACAAATTAAGCCATCTGAACTTCAAAATAATCAACAAACTGTCCAGAAACGGTTTGGTAAAAGGACTGCCTAAAATCAACTTCAAAAAGGACCACCTTTGTGATGCTTGTCAAAAAGGGATGAAAACGCAAAAGACAGCCAACTGCCAGCAGTTGACTTAACAAACACCCCACTGCCAGCCGATGACTCACCAGCAGACAACCTTCCAAGTGCTCATGACGTTCCTAATCTTCCTACTCTACCAGATAATAGTGAAAAGGAAGAAGAGGAGGATGATGAACAACAAGTTAAATCAAAAACAACAACATCCGATGTTAGATGGTTGAGCAAACATCCTCCTCATCAAATCATTGGAAATATCAATACAGGGGTTCGCACCAGATCAGCAATTCAGAGAGAAGCTCTATCCACATGCTTCATCTCTCAAATTGAACCCAAGAAAGTTGATGAAGCCCTGCTTGACTCTGACTGGATACAAGCCATGCAAGAAGAACTCAACCAGTTTGAAAGGAATAATGTATGGGAGCTTGTATCCAGACCCTATCATCAACATGTGATAGGAACTAAATGGGTATTCAGAAACAAAATGGATGAGGAAGGCACCATTATCAAAAACAAGGCGAGGCTAGTAGCCAAAGGCTACTGCCAAGAAGAAGGTATAGATTTTGATGAGACATTTGCACCTGTTTCCAGACTAGAGGCAATAAGAATCTTCTTGGCCTATGCTGCTCATAAGCAATTCACAGTCTATCAGATGGATGTGAAAAGTGCCTTCCTAAATGGTCTACTAGAAGAGGAGGTCTACGTAGAGCAACCCCCAGGCTTTGAAATCAACAGAGAGAAAGATCAAGTCTACAAATTGCACAAACCTCTTTATGGACTCAAGCAAGCCCCAAGAGCATGGTATGACACTCTCTCTGAATATTTAGTGAAAATGGATTCTCAAAAGGCAAAGTAGACAAGACTCTATTCAAAATTGAAGAAGACTCCCACATACTGCTTGTTCAAATCTATGTTGATGACATAATTTTTGGAAGTTCAAATCAAGCACTATGTATGAAGTTTTCAACTCTGATGCAAAACAAGTTTGAAATGAGCATGATGGGAGAGTTGAATTATTTTCTGGGGTTACAAGTAAAGCAGACTCCAGATGGTATCTTTATCAACCAAGCCAAGTATACAAGAGATCTCATGAAAAAGTTCAAAGTTGAGAACAAGTCCACAGTGAAAATTCCCATGAACACCTCCCAAGGTCTAAGTCAAGATGAAGATGGAAAAGATATTGATCCAACACTCTATAGAGGCCTAATTGGTTCCTTGTTATATCTCACCACTAGTAGGCCAGATATATCCTACTCAGTTGGTGTATGTGCAAGGTTTCAATCAAAGCCCAAGGAAAGCCATCTTCTGGCTGCAAAGAAAATTTTAAGGTATCTAAAAGGTAATCCTAACTCTGGATTATGGTACCCAACAAATGGAGGCTTTGATCTCTATGGATATTCA
This sequence comes from Cuscuta europaea, assembly GCA_945859875.1. NCBI lineage: Eukaryota > Viridiplantae > Streptophyta > Magnoliopsida > Solanales > Convolvulaceae > Cuscuta > Cuscuta europaea. Next base: position 1,360,978 of record CAMAPE010000005.1, read on the forward strand.
GACTCTGACTTTGCTGGATGCAAAATTGATAGAAAAAGTACATCAGGTACCTGTCAATTAATTGGTGGAAGACTTGTCTCTTGGTTCAGCAAGAAACAAAATTCAATTGCTACTAGCACAGCTGAAGCTGAATACATAGCTGCAGGCAGCTGCTGTGCTCAAATCCTATGGATGAAACAGCAATTGAAGGATTATGGAGAAGAAACAAAGGAAATCAGCATTCTGTGTGATAATACAAGTGCTATAGCTATCACTCATAATCCAGTGTTTCACTCAAGAACCAAGCACATTGAGATCAGGCATCACTTTATCTGAGAGCATGTTGAAAAGAAGACCATCAAGCTAGAGTACATTCCCACTGAAAAGCAGTTGGCTGACATCTTCACCAAGCCACTGAATGAAGCAAGATTCAATGAACTAAGACAGGAGCTTGGGATGCTTGATGATCTAGATCAAGTAAAGGAATAACCATACACCCACTCAGGGGGAACATAATTCCACATTCAAGGGGGAATTCCTAGCCACCTGCTGAGGGGGAACTTCTGTAAAGTACTCTGGAGTAGGTACCCACTAAAGGTAGGCTCAAGGGAATGAAGCATCAAGGTCCAAATAAGTCACTAAAAGGATTTCAAGATCAGAAGGAGTCAAAAACTCCCAAAACTGGCTCAGCAGTTAACTACACCATATCAAGCAGTGGGCTCAGCAGGCGACTGGGACCAGTCCACTGCTACTGCTACAAAGGGAACTACGTGAAGCCAGTAGTTGGCTCAATCTCTGACGAATATACCTAGAGGTTCAGTTCATGACTCATATCATCTTGATCACCTCATATTGAGGATTCCAAGAAGGTACTAGTTACTCTCAAAAATTCATTCAGAAACCTACTCAAACAATAGCCCTCTGCTACCAGTATGAACGCAGTAAATGCCTAAATCAGAGCCGTATTCTCCAACGGCTATATTCCAACGGCTAGTTCCTGATATCCTATAAATACCCCCTCCGTACAAACCCTTCTCACTTTTCATTCCGTAATCTCTCTCTATCCATTCTAAAGTTCTCAAACTCTCTATCAACACTCTTAAAAAGCTCTCTCTCATACATCACCAACGCAAATCCTTCTCTTCAACATAGACAGTAATGGCATCACTCATCCAAATTGCCAAGTCCATTTTCACTGGATCCATCCTGAACATTCCAAAAGTCATCGAAAGAGCAGACAACAAAGACCTAATGAGGGAACTGCTAAGGAAACTAGAGACTACCGGACTGCTAAGGATGGCCACCTACGCATATCCCTGCTTCTACCCTGAGGTAGTGGCAGAGTATTACACCAACTCCACTCCTGGGACACTGAAATCTATTGTAATGGGATTCGAGGTCGAGATAACAGAAGAAGACATCAGAAATCTGCTCTCTCTACCAGGAGGAGAGGCTCCAACTATAGAGGATCTCAACCTAAATGAAGACAACTTTAAAGAAACAGTCTTCATCCCAAGGGCTCAACACCTAAACACACTCAAAGTCAAAAAGAAGATGATGGTTCCAGAATATTCTATTCTCCTTGACATTCTCTACAAATGTGTCGACACAAGGACTACAGCCCTGGACGAAGTCAATGCACAAAGAGCAAAACCATTGACGGCAATCATCTCAGGAGTACCATTTAACTAGTCACGGTATGTCCACAATGAGCTCCTGAAATACATAAAGAAAGCACACACAGGAAAGGGAGAAGATGGTACCCTACCACTGCTGGGATATGGGTTTATGATAGGGGAACTACTCAAGAGGAAAGGAATTGTCGGATCCATCAAGGAAGAAACAACATGGAGAAAATTTCTCTATCAAACTTCGAAGGCAGGGGCTCCACTAATTCAGAAAATTGAGGACTCCTTCATCTCCAACGAGCCCCTTCAAATCACCCTTGACAGGATCAAAACAAAAACTGCCAAGAGAATCAGATCAGGATGCCAAGAAAACAAATCAAAGAAACAAAGAACAGCAACAAGAAATCTACAGGCCGAGATGGAAGAAGCGGCTTCTTATCTGGCACCCATACAAGAAGAAGACGCAGTGGCCTTCCCTCGAATGGCTTCTCCTCTTGCCATCATTCAAGAAGAAGCAGTTGCCTCCTCTCCCCTAGCCATCAAGGATACAGCAGAGAGCTCACAAAGCTCATCAAATGCAAGTAATAGCTCCTAAACAGCCAGCAACATGAAATGAAATCAGGAATCAAATTCAGCATGAGGATGAAGAAGAAGACACTCCAAGACTGGCAGAGGTCTTCATCAATGAAAGACGAGCAACTACAAAATTCATTAGCAGAGCTGAGGTACGCCTCCACAAGAGACTGATCAAAATGAAGAAACATTTTGATGAACTACTAGAGATGCGGTTCGCTGAAGTACACTGCCATCTTAAGAGCAATTTGATGATACAACAAGTATTCAACTCAGAACAAAAAGCTCAGCTCAACATTCAACTTTCAAACCTACCAGCACAGATGGAGGCTCTAAGCAACGAACTTGAGGCCTTGACAGCACGCGATGAAGAACTGGAAAACCAGATTGTTCACTCATTGAAGGAGCTAAGAGAAAAGGAACTCGCAGTGGCCTCCCAAGCAGCAGAGCCCTCTGCCCAGGTACCTCCTACCATTTCTCTACCTCCTAACCTTGAGCAGGCTTTTAAAACCATTCAAGAACATGAGGAATTCATCCAAAACTTAAGAACAAACGAGCTTCCAGCAATGCTCAAGCTCTCTCACACACTTGTAACAAAGCAAATCGAGCACTCAAATACCATTGGACAAACTAGAGAAGACTTGGCATCCAATCTCAGCTCCCTACACCAAGCAGTTCAAAAAGAATTTCAACAGCATGGAAGTGACCTTCAGAGGCTGGGACACAATTTAGAAATCACTCACCAACTGCTTCAAAACCTGGAAAATGAAGTCAGGGATGAAGTCAAAACTGACATTCTGGACATCAACAATCACATCAAGTCTCTATCCATTCAAGTCTATGGACTCAAACCGATAAGGAGAAAAGCTGATGACATTGAGGATGACATTGATGATCTCTTTGATGAGAGCTACATCCCTGATGCTGCCAAAAAGGGGGAAAATACTCCTTCAACACAAGCAGGTCCCTCGTCGTTAAAAAGATCGAAAGCAGCAAAGAAAGGAGCAGAAACCAGAAAGAAAAACCAACGTCTCAAGGAAGAAGCTAAAATCAGAAGATGAAAAGCAGACGAGGCCAAACCTAAGGAAGAAGCCAAGAAGAAACAGGAAGAAGACACGCAAGAGTAAGCTAGACATAAAAGTCCGAAAGAGACTATAAACTATTGTACTCTAGAAATCAGAACAATGTAAAAAACTCCAAAGAAAATCAATAAAAATGTTCGTTACTTGTGTTGTATAGTTTTGGCATCATCAAAAAGGGGGAAATTGTTAGTACCCAAGGTTGATAAGATTTTGATGATGCCACTATACTGAGCACGTGTACATTGTGTCTCATTTTATTCTAGTATTAACGTGACAAATCAAATGTACAATCTTTGGGTCTATGAAACATTACCGGAAAAATAAAAATGGAATAAGGCAAAATTTCTTTGCCTTAATAGGATGCTAAAATCCTACCGGCAAATGCTAATTAAGACTCAAAAATTATTCGTATGTCACGAAGCTCGAAAAATCAAATAGATGATTGACCGGGAGTTAATGCCAGATACGTACAGGCCCCAGAACACTGAAGACGCAAATAAAAGAAATACTTCAGCAATCAATTGAAGACAAAAACAGACGGAAGTTAATGCTACAACAGGTACATGGACCTACAGCATGGGCGCACAAGTCTGAAGTCTAAAAAGGCATCAACAGTGGCTAGGCGGGCAAAACAAACAGAACCCATACGCTCCGAAGAAGAAAATAAACAACAAGTTGTTTATCTTCTGCGAACAAAATTCAACGCACAAGATTGATCTATCCTAACCAACGGATTAGATCAATTGACCGGAGAGCCTATAAATATAGGCAGAAACGAAAGTTTCTAACCAAGCATTTAAGCATCCAAAGAGAGAATTTCTGTCAAGAGCATCTACGAAAGATCTAGCAAAAGAGAAAGTGCTATTCTAAACTTTACTCTCTGCTTGGACTTATGCTTCACTAAACTTCCAGTTTATCAAATCTTCATTGCCATACTATACAAGTTTAGTTCCTAGTTGGAGGTTAGAACTTTCTTAAAATAAATCACATATTGTTGTAAACACTTAGGAGAACAGTTGTTCGGATCCTACAGTGTAAGTAGATAGATAGAGTACCTTTTGATCCCCGCTGGGTCATTAGAGAAAAGTCTAAAGGATTGAGTAGCTTGGAGTGGTGTTGTACTCCTCGTGAAACACCTTCAATCTAGACCAGAGTTGTCAAGGCTAGATTGGCACTAAGTGTATTGGGCTTAATACTTTAGTGAAAACCATCTGAAAGAGGGTGGGACTGGATGTAGGAGGATTACACCACCTCTGAACCAGGATATACTGTGTGTTGATTTACATTCAGTAAACAAAGCATACACTTAGCACTTCTCACAAAAAGATTGAAGTTTGCCAGCAGAATCTTAAGCAGTTGTCTTAACTGACCCAACTGCTTAATCACTTGCTTTCTTTGAGACCATTTTCACTCCCAAGACGCACCTCACCATCTCTAAAAAGTCTGCTCTATCATCTCCCAGTAATTCACTTTCTAAGTATAGCAGGTGCCTCAGCAGTTCCCTGATACCACCCAACTGCTGAGCCCTCTGCTCACATACAAGTCACTTCCTGTGACCATCTCAGTTTCATCAGCCTGCCATAAATACCATTGTCAAAAAGTACGTTCATTTCCTGAAAGCCAGATCAAAATCTGAGCAGTTGCCTCAGCAGTTCCCTGCTTCATAGCTAACTGCCAAGCCAACTGCTAGTCATCTAAGTCCAATCTTCTCCAGATCAGAAAGTGATTAAAACATTCATTATATAAAGGGTAAAGACTTCCGCTGTGCATCTATTAATCTCTCAAAAGATTATAGATCAACTCTTCTAAGAGGGAAATATTTGTAAAGGTCGAAAAGATTTAATAGTCTATTCACCCCCCCCCCCTCTAGACTTTTACCCTATCCGGGACCATCAAAATATATGGTTAATCCGTAACTTTTAATTAATGCATTGTAAATGAAGTTGGAAAAATATCTTTAGAGCTCCGATCTATCTTTCCAAAGAGATATAATACGCTCCAAACGCATAAACGCACAGCAAGATATGAGTGTCACAAATACTTAGCCTTATCTCTATGATTTAGCGTTTTCAGCGAAAATAGAGCACTTTTAGCGTAAATACAGTGTATTTTAGTAATTAGGCAATCATCCCTTGATATTCTGAAACCAGAGCCTGAAGACAAGTTTTAGAACTCGGTAAGATCTTTCAACGAGATATTAAACGCTTTCAACAACACAAAATAGAGCAATTTATGATCACATTTAATTTTACACGAGTTCGGAGTGAAATCAGAAACATTTGTGAATATATGGTTAATCTGTAACTTTAAATTAATGCATTGTAAATGAAGTTGGAACCATAGCTTTAGAGCTTCGATCTATCTTTCCAACGAGATATAATACGCTCGAAACGGATAAACACACAGCAAGATATGAGTGTCATAAATACTTAGCCTTATCTTTATGATTTAGCGTTTTCAGCAAAAATAGAGTACTTTTAGCGTAAATACAGTGTATTTTAGTAATTAGGCAATCGTCCCTTGATATGTTGAAACCAGCGCCTGAAGACATGTTTTAGAACTCGGTAAGAACTTTCCAACGAGATATTAAACGCTTTCAACGGCACAAAATAGAGCAAGATGTGATCGCCTCAAATTCTACACGAGTTCGGAGTGAAATCAGAAACATTTGTGAATATATGGTTAATCTGTAACTTTTAATTAATGCAATGTAAATGAAGTTGGAACAGTAGCTTTAGAGCTCCGATCTATCTTTCCAACGAGATATAATACGATCCAAACGGATAAACACACAGCAAGATATGAGTGACACAAATACTTAGCCTTATCTCTATGATTTAGCGTTTTCAGCGAAAATAGAGCACTTTTAGCGTAAATACAGTGCATTTTAGTAATTAGGCAGTCATCCCTTGATATTTTGAAACCAGCGCCTGAAGACAAGTTCTAGAACTCGGTAAGATCTTTCCAACGAGATATTAAACACTTTCAGCGGCACAAAATAGAGCAAGATATGATCGCATCAAATTCTAGACGAGTTTAGAGTGAAATCAGAAACATTTGTGAATATATGGTTAATCTGTAACTTTTAATTAATTCATTGTAAATGAAGTTGGAACAATAGCTTTACAGCTCCGATCTATCTTTCCAACGAGATATAAAACGCCCAAAACGGATAAACACACAGCAGGATATGAGTGTCACAAATACTTAGCCTTATCTCTATGATTTAGCGTTTTCAGCGAAAATAGAGCACTCTTAGCGTAAATACAGTGTATTTTAGTAATTAGGCAATCATCCCTTGATATTTTGAAACCAGCGCCAAAAGACAAGTTTTAGAACTCGGTAAGATCGTTCCAACGAGATATTAAACGCTTTCAACGGCACAAAATAGAGCAAGATATGATCGCATCAAATTCTACACGAGTTCGGAGTGAAATCAGAAACATTTGTGAATATATGGTTAATCTGTAACTTTTCATTAATGCATTGTAAATTAAGTTGGAACAATAGCTTTAGATCTCCGATCTATCTTTCCAACGAGATATAATACGCTCCAAATGGATCAACACACAGCAAGATATGAGTGTCACACATACTTAGCCTTATCTCTAAGATTTAGCGTTTTCAGCGAAAATAGAGCACTTTTAGCGTAAATACAGTGTATTTTTGTAATTAGGCAATCATACCTTGATATTTTGAAACCAGCGCCAAAAGACAAGTTTTAGAACTCGGTAAGATCGTTCCAACGAGATATTAAACGCTTTCCACGGCACAAAATAGAGCAAGATATGATCGCATCAAATTCTACACGAGTTCGGAGTGAAATCAGAAACATTTGTGAATATATGGTTAATCTGTAACTTTTAATTAATGCATTGTAAATTAAGTTGGAACAATAGCTGTAGAGCTCTGATCTATATTTCCAACGAGATATAATACGCTCGAAACGGATAAACACCCAGCAAGATATGAGTGTCACAAATACTTAGCCTAATCTCTATGATTTAGCGTTTTCAGCGACAATAGAGCACTTTTAGCGTAAATACTGTGTATTTTTGAAATTAGGCAATCATCCCTTGGTGTTTTGAAACCAGCGCCTGAAGACATGTTGTAGAACTCGATAATATCTTTCTAACGAGATATTAAACGCTTTCAACGGCACAAAATAGAGCAAGATATGATCGCATCAAATTCTACACCAGTTCGGAGTGAAATCAGAAACATTTGTCAATATATGGTTAATCTGAAACTTTTAATTAATGTATTGTAAATTAAGTTGGAACAATAGCTTTAGAGATCCGATCTATCTTTCAACCGAGATATAATACGCTCCAAACGGATAAACACACAGCTAGATATGAGTGTCACAAATACATAGCCTTATCTCTATGATTTAGTATTTTCAGCGAAAATAGAGCACTTTTAGCGTAAATACAGTGTATTTTAGTAATTAGGCAATCATCCCTTGATATTTTGAAACCGGAGCCTGAAGCAAATTTTAGAACTCGTAAAGATCTTTCCAACGAGATAGTAAACGCTTTCAACGGCACAAAATAGAGAAAGATATGATCGCATCAAATTCTACACGAGTTCGGTGTGAAATCAGAAACATTTGTGAATATATGGTTAATCCGTAACTTTTAATTAATGCATTGTAAATGAAGTTGGAAAAATATCTTTAGAGCTCCGATCTATCTTTCCAAAGAGATATAATACGCTCCAAACGGATAAACCCACAGCAAGATATGAGTGTCACAAATACTTAGCCTTATCTCTATGATTTAGCGTTTTCAGCGAAAATAGAGCACTTTTAGCGTAAATACAGTGTATTTTAGTAATTAGGCAGTCATCCCTTGATATTCTGAAACCATAGCCTGAAGACAAGTTTTAGAACTCGGTAAGATCTTTCAACGAGATATTAAACGCTTTCAACAGCACAAAATAGAGCAATTTATGATCACATTTAATTTTACACGAGTTCGGAGTGAAATCAGAAACATTTGTGAATATATGGTTAATCTGTAACTTTTAATTAATGCATTGTGAATGAAGTTGGAACAATAGCTTTAGAGCTCCGATCTATCTTTCCAACGAGATATAATACGATCCAAACAGATAAACACACAGCAAGATATGAGTGACACAAATACTTAGCCTTATCTCTATGATTTAGCGTTTTCAGCGAAAATAGAGCACCTTTAGCGTAAATACAGTGCATTTTAGTAATTAGGCAATCATCCCTTGATATTTTGAAACCAGCGCCTGAAGACAAGTTCTAGAACTCGGTAAGATCTTTCCAACGAGATATTAAACACTTTCAGCGGCACAAAATAGAGCAAGATATGATCGCATCAAATTCTACACGAGTTCGGAGTTAAATCAGAAACATTTGTGAATATATGGTTAATCTGTAACTTTTAATTAATTCATTGTAAATGAAGTTGGAACAATAGCTTTACAGCTCCGATCTATCTTTCTAACGAGATATAAAACGCCCAAAACGGATAAACACACAGCAGGATATGAGTGTCACAAATACTTAGCCTTATCTCTATGATTTAGCGTTTTCAGCGAAAATAGAGCACTCTTAGCGTAAATACAGTGTATTTTAGTAATTAGGCAATCATCCCTTGATATTTTGAAACCAGCGCCAAAAGACAAGTTTTAGAACTCGGTAAGATCGTTCCAACGAGATATTAAACGCTTTCAACGGCACAAAATAGAGCAAGATATGATCGCATCAAATTCTACACGAGTTCGGAGTGAAATCAGAAACATTTGTGAATATATGGTTAATCTGTAACTTTTAATTAATGCATTGTAAATTAAGTTGGAACAATAGCTTTAGAGCTCCGATCTATCTTTCCAACGAGATATAATACGCTCCAAATGGATCAACACACAGCAAGATATGAGTGTCACACATACTTAGCCTTATCTCTATGATTTAGCGTTTTCAGCGAAAATAGAGCACTTTTAGCGTAAATACAGTGCATTTTAGTAATTAGGCAGTCATCCCTTGATATTTTGAAACCAGCGCCTGAAGACAAGTTCTAGAACTCGGTAAGATCTTTCCAACGAGATATTAAACACTTTCAGCGGCACAAAATAGAGCAAGATATGATCGCATCAAATTCTAGACGAGTTTAGAGTGAAATCAGAAACATTTGTGAATATATGGTTAATCTGTAACTTTTAATTAATTCATTGTAAATGAAGTTGGACCAATAGCTTTACAGCTCCGATCTATCTTTCCAACGAGATATAAAACGCTCAAAACGGATAAACACACAGCAGGATATGAGTGTCACAAATACTTAGCCTTATCTCTATGATTTAGCGTTTTCAGCGAAAATAGAGCACTTTTAGCGTAAATACAGTGTAATTTAGTAATTAGGCAGTCATCCCTTGATATTCTGAAACCAGAGCCTGAAGACAAGTTTTAGAACTCGGTAAGATCTTTCAACGAGATATTAAACGCTTTCAACAGCACAAAATAGAGCAATTTATGATCACATTTAATTTTACACGAGTTCGGAGTGAAATCAGAAACATTTGTGAATATATGGTTAATCTGTAACTTTTAATTAATGCATTGTGAATGAAGTTGGAACAATAGCTTTAGAGCTCCGATCTATCTTTCCAACGAGATATAATACGATCCAAACAGATAAACACACAGCAAGATATGAGTGACACAAATACTTAGCCTTATCTCTATGATTTAGCGTTTTCAGCGAAAATAGAGCACCTTTAGCGTAAATACAGTGCATTTTAGTAATTAGGCAATCATCCCTTGATATTTTGAAACCAGCGCCTGAAGACAAGTTCTAGAACTCGGTAAGATCTTTCCAACGAGATATTAAACACTTTCAGCGGCACAAAATAGAGCAAGATATGATCGCATCAAATTCTACACGAGTTCGGAGTTAAATCAGAAACATTTGTGAATATATGGTTAATCTGTAACTTTTAATTAATTCATTGTAAATGAAGTTGGAACAATAGCTTTACAGCTCCGATCTATCTTTCTAACGAGATATAAAACGCCCAAAACGGATAAACACACAGCAGGATATGAGTGTCACAAATACTTAGCCTTATCTCTATGATTTAGCGTTTTCAGCGAAAATAGAGCACTCTTAGCGTAAATACAGTGTATTTTAGTAATTAGGCAATCATCCCTTGATATTTTGAAACCAGCGCCAAAAGACAAGTTTTAGAACTCGGTAAGATCGTTCCAACGAGATATTAAACGCTTTCAACGGCACAAAATAGAGCAAGATATGATCGCATCAAATTCTACACGAGTTCGGAGTGAAATCAGAAACATTTGTGAATATATGGTTAATCTGTAACTTTTAATTAATGCATTGTAAATTAAGTTGGAACAATAGCTTTAGAGCTCCGATCTATCTTTCCAACGAGATATAATACGCTCCAAATGGATCAACACACAGCAAGATATGAGTGTCACACATACTTAGCCTTATCTCTATGATTTAGCGTTTTCAGCGAAAATAGAGCACTTTTAGCGTAAATACAGTGTATTTTAGTAATTAGGAAATCATACCTTGATATTTTGAAACCAGCGCCAAAAGACAAATTTTAGAACTCGGTAAGATCGTTCCAACGAGATATTAAACGTTTTCCTTGGCACAAAATAGAGCAAGATATGATCGCATCAAATTCTACACGAGTTCGGAGTGAAATCAGAAACATTTGTGAATATATGGTTAATCTGTAACTTTTAATTAATGCATTGTAAATTAAGTTGGAACAATAGTTTTAGAGATCTGATCTATATTTCCATCGAGATATAATACGCTCGAAACGGATAAACACCCAGCAAGATATGAGTGTCACAAATACTTAGCCTAATCTCTATGATTTAGCGTTTTCAGCGACAATAGAGCACTTTTAGCGTAAATACTGTGTAGTTTTGAAATTAGGCAATCATCCCTTGATTTTTTGAAACCAGCGCCTGAAGACATGTTTTAGAACTCGATAATATCTTTCTAACGAGATATTAAACGCTTTCAACGGCACAAAATAGAGCAAGATATGATCGCATCAAATTCTACACCAGTTCGGAGTGAAATCAGAAACATTTGTCAATATACGGTTAATCTGTAACTTTTAATTAATGCATTGTAAATTAAGTTGGAACAATAGCTGTAGAGCTCTGATCTATATTTCCAACGAGATATAATACGCTCGAAACGGATAAACACCCAGCAAGATATGAGTGTCACAAATACTTAGCCTAATCTCTATGATTTAGCGTTTTCAGCGATAATAGAGCACTTTTAGCGTAAATACTGTGTATTTTTGAACTTGGGCAATCATCCCTTGATATTTTGAAACCAGCGCCTGAAGACATGTTTTAGAACTCGATAATATCTTTCTAACGAGATATTAAACGCTTTCAACGGCACAAAATAGAGCAAGTTATGATCGCATCAAATTCTACACCAGTTCGGAGTGAAATCAGAAACATTTGTCAATATATGGTTAATCTGTAACTTTTAATTAATGAATTGTAAATTAAGTTGGAACAATATCTTTAGAGATCCGATCTATCTTTCCAACGAGATATAATACGCTCCAAACGGATAAACACACAGCTAGATATGAGTGTCACAAATACATAGCCTTATCTCTATGATTTATCATTTTCAGCGAAAATAGAGCACTTTTAGCGTAAATACAGTGGATTTTAGTAATTAGGCAATCATCCCTTGATATTTTGAAACCGGAGCCTGAAGCAAATTTTAGAACTCGTAATGATCTTTCCAACGAGATATTAAACGCTTTCAACGGCACAAAATAGAGAAAGATATGATCGCATCAAATTCAACACGAGTTCAGTGTGAAATCAGAAACATTTGTGAATATATGGTTAATCCGTAACTTTTAATTAATGCATTGTGAATGAAGTTGGAAAAATATCTTTAGAGCTCCGATCTATCTTTCCAAAGAGATATAATACGCTCCAAACGGATAAACCCACAGCAAGATATGAGTGTCACAAATACTTAGCCTTATCTCTATGATTTAGCGTTTTCAGCGAAAATAGAGCACTTTTAGCGTAAATACAGTGTATTTTAGTAATTAGGCAGTCATCCCTTGATATTCTGAAACCAGAGCCTGAAGACAAGTTTTAGAACTCGGTAAGATCTTTCAACGAGATATTAAACGCTTTCAACAGCACAAAATAGAGCAATTTATGATCACATTTAATTTTACACGAGTTCGGAGTGAAATCAGAAACATTTGTGAATATATGGTTAATCTGTAACTTTTAATTAATGCATTGTGAATGAAGTTGGAACAATAGCTTTAGAGCTCCGATCTATCTTTCCAACGAGATATAATACGATCCAAACAGATAAACACACAGCAAGATATGAGTGACACAAATACTTAGCCTTATCTCTATGATTTAGCGTTTTCAGCGAAAATAGAACACCTTTAGCGTAAATACAGTGCATTTTAGTAATTAGGCAATCATCCCTTGATATTTTGAAACCAGCGCCTGAAGACAAGTTCTAGAACTCGGTAAGATCTTTCCAACGAGATATTAAACACTTTCAGCGGCACAAAATAGAGCAAGATATGATCGCATCAAATTCTACACGAGTTCGGAGTGAAATCAGAAACATTTGTGAATATATGGTTAATCTGTAACTTTTAATTAATGCATTGTAAATTAAGTTGGAACAATAGCTTTAGAGCTCCGATCTATCTTTCCAACGAGATATAATACGCTCCAAATGGATCAACACACAGCAAGATATGAGTGTCACACATACTTAGCCTTATCTCTATGATTTAGCGTTTTCAGCGAAAATAGAGCACTTTTAGCGTAAATACAGTGTATTTTAGTAATTAGGAAATCATACCTTGATATTTTGAAACCAGCGCCAAAAGACAAATTTTAGAACTCGGTAAGATCGTTCCAACGAGATATTAAACGTTTTCCTTGGCACAAAATAGAGCAAGATATGATCGCATCAAATTCTACACGAGTTCGGAGTGAAATCAGAAACATTTGTGAATATATGGTTAATCTGTAACTTTTAATTAATGCATTGTAAATTAAGTTGGAACAATAGTTTTAGAGATCTGATCTATATTTCCATCGAGATATAATACGCTCGAAACGGATAAACACCCAGCAAGATATGAGTGTCACAAATACTTAGCCTAATCTCTATGATTTAGCGTTTTCAGCGACAATAGAGCACTTTTAGCGTAAATACTGTGTATTTTTGAAATTAGGCAATCATCCCTTGATTTTTTGAAACCAGCGCCTGAAGACATGTTTTAGAACTCGATAATATCTTTCTAACGAGATATTAAACGCTTTCAACGGCACAAAATAGAGCAAGATATGATCGCATCAAATTCTACACCAGTTCGGAGTGAAATCAGAAACATTTGTCAATATATGGTTAATCTGTAACTTTTAATTAATGCATTTTAAATTAAGGTTGAACAATAGCTTTAGAGCTCCGATCTATCTTTCCAACGAGATATAATACGCTCCAAATGGATCAACACACAGCAAGATATGAGTGTCACACATACTTAGCCTTATCTCTATGATTTAGCGTTTTCAGCGAAAATAGAGCACTTTTAGCGTAAATACTGTGTATTTTAGTAATAAGGCAATCATACCTTGATATTTTGAAACCAGCGCCAAAAGACAAGTTTTAGAACTCGGTAAGATCGTTCCAACGAGATATTAAACGCTTTCCACGGCACAAAATAGAGCAAGATATGATCGCATCAAATTCTACACGAGTTCGGAGTGAAATCAGAAACATTTGTGAATATATGGTTAATCTGTAACTTTTAATTAATGCATTGTAAATTAAGTTGGAACAATAGCTGTAGAGCTCTGATCTATATTTTCAACGAGATATAATACGCTCGAAACGGATAAACACCCAGCAAGATATGAGTGTCACAAATACTTAGCCTAATCTCTATGAGTTAGCGTTTTCAGCGACAATAGAGCACTTTTAGCGTAAATACTATGTATTTTTAAAATTAGGCAATCATCCCTTGATTTTTTGAAACCAGCGCCTGAAGACATGTTTTAGAACTCGATAATATCTTTCTATGGAGATATTAAACGCTTTCAACGGCACAAAATAGAGCAAGATATGATCGCATCAAATTCTACACCAGTTCGGAGTGAAATCAGAATCATTTGTCAATATATGGTTAATCTGTAACTTTTAATTAATGCATTGTAAATTAAGTTGGAACAATAGCTTTAGAGCTCCGATCTATCTTTCCAACAAGATATAATACGCTCCAAACGGATAAACACACAGCTAGATATGAGTGTCACAAATACATAGCCTAATCTCTATGATTTAGTATTTTCAGCGAAAATAGAGCACTTTTAGCGTAAATACAGTGTATTTTAGTAATTAGGCAATCATCCCTTGATATTTTGAAACCGGAGCCTGAGGAAAGTTTTAGAACTCGTAAAGATCTTTCCAACGAGATATTATACGCTTTCAACGGCACAAAATAGAGAAAAATATGATCGCATCAAATTCTACACGAGTTCAGTGTGAAATCAGAAACATTTGTGAATATATGGTTAATCCGTAACTTTTAATTAATGCATTGTAAATGAAGTTGGAAAAATATCTTTAGAGCTCCGATCTATCTTTCCAAAGAGATATAATACGCTCCAAACGGATAAACCCACAACAAGATATGAGTGTCACAAATACTTAGCCTTATCTCTATGATTTAGCGTTTTCAGCGAAAATAGAGCACTTTTAGCGTAAATACAGTGTATTTTAGTAATTAGGCAATCATCCCTTGATATTCTGAAACCAGAGCCTGAAGACAAGTTTTAGAACTCGGTAAGATCTTTCAACGAGATATTAAACGCTTTCAACAGCACAAAATAGAGCAATTTATGATCACATTTAATTTTACACGAGTTCGGAGTGAAATCAGAAACATTTGTGAATATATGGTTAATCTGTAACTTTTAATTAATGCATTGTAAATGAAGTTGGAAAAATAGCTTTAGAGCTTCGATCTATCTTTCCAACGAGATATAATACGCTCGAAACGGATAAACACACAGCAAGATATGAGTGTCATAAATACTTAGCCTTATCTTTATGATTTAGCGTTTTCAGCAAAAATAGAGCACTTTTAGCTTAAATACAGTGTATTTTAGTAATTAGGCAATCGTCCCTTGATATGTTGAAACCAGCGCCTGAAGACATGTTTTAGAACTCGGTAAGAACTTTCCAACGAGATATTAAACGCTTTCAACGGCACAAAATAGAGCAAGATGTGATCGCCTCAAATTCTACACGAGTTCGGAGTGAAATCAGAAACATTTGTGAATATATGGTTAATCTGTAACTTTTAATTAATTCATTGTAAATGAAGTTGGAACAATAGCTTTACAGCTCCGATCTATCTTTCCAACGAGATATAAAACGCCCAAAACGGATAAACACATAGCAGGATATGAGTGTCACAAATACTTAGCCTTATCTCTATGATTTAGCGTTTTCAGCGAAAATAGAGCACTCTTAGCGTAAATACTGTGTATTTTAGTAATTAGGCAATCATCCCTTGATATTTTGAAACCAGGGCCAATAGACAAGTTTTAGAACTCGGTAAGATCGTTCCAACGAGATATTAAACGCTTTCAACGGCACAAAATAGAGCAAGATATGATCGCATCAAATTCTACACGAGTTCGGAGTGAAATCAGAAACCCTTGTGAATATATGGTTAATGTGTAACTTTTAATTAATGCATTGTAAATTAAGTTGGAACAATAGCTTTAGAGCTCCGATCTATCTTTCCAACGAGATATAATACGCTCCAAATGGATCAACACACAGCAAGATATGAGTGTCACACATACTTAGCCTTATCTCTATGATTTAGCGTTTTCAGCGAAAATAGAGCACTTTTAGCGTAAATACAGTGTATTTTAGTAATTAGGCAATCATACCTTGATATTTTGAAACCAGCGCCAAAAGACAAGTTTTAGAACTCGGTAAGATCGTTCCAACGAGATATTAAACGCTTTCCACGGCACAAAATAGAGCAAGATATGATCGCATCAAATTCTACACGAGTTCAGAGTGAAATCAGAAACATTTGTGAATATATGGTTAATCTGTAACTTTTAATTAATGCATTGTAAATTAAGTTGGAACAATAGCTGTAGAGCTCTGATCTATATTTCCTACGAGATATAATACGCTCGAAACGGATAAACACCCAGCAAGATATGAGTGTCACAAATACTTAGCCTAATCTCTATGATTTAGCGTTTTCAGCGACAATAGAGCACTTTTAGCGTAAATACTGTGTATTTTTGAACTTAGGCAATCATCCCTTGATATTTTGAAACCAGCGCCTGAAGACATGTTTTAGAACTCGATAATATCTTTCTAACGAGATATTAAACGCTTTCAACGGCACAAAATAGAGCAAGTTATGATCGCATCAAATTCTACACCAGTTCGGAGTGAAATCAGAAACATTTGTCAATATATGGTTAATCTGTAACTTTTAATTAATGAATTGTAAATTAAGTTGGAACAATATCTTTAGAGATCCGATCTATCTTTCCAACGAGATATAATACGCTCCAAACGGATAAACACACAGCTAGATATGAGTGTCACAAATACATAGCCTTATCTCTATGATTTATCATTTTCAGCGAAAATAAAGCACTTTTAGCGTAAATACAGTGGATTTTAGTAATTAGGCAATCATCCCTTGATATTTTGAAACCGGAGCCTGAAGCAAATTTTAGAACTCGTAATGATCTTTCCAAGGAGATATTAAACGCTTTCAACGGCACAAAATAGAGAAAGATATGATCGCATCAAATTCTACACGAGTTCAGTGTGAAATCAGAAACATTTGTGAATATATGGTTAATCCGTAACTTTTAATTAATGCATTGTGAATGAAGTTGGAAAAATATCTTTAGAGCTCCGATCTATCTTTCCAAAGAGAAATAATACGCTCCAAACGGATAAACCCACAGCAAGATATGAGTGTCACAAATACTTAGCCTTATCTCTATGATTTAGCGTTTTCAGCGAAAATAGAGCACTTTTAGCGTAAATAAAGTGTATTTTAGTAATTAGGCAATCATCCCTTGATATTCTGAAACCAGAGCCTGAAGACAAGTTTTAGAACTCGGTAAGATCTTTCAACGAGATATTAAACGCTTTTAACAGCACAAATAGAAATTTATGATCACATTTAATTTTACACGAGTTCGGAGTGAAATCAGAAACATTTGTGAATATATGGTTAATCTGTAACTTTTAATTAATGCATTGTAACTGAAGTTGGAACAATAGATTTAGAGCTTCGATCTATCTTTCCAACGAGATATAATACGCTCAAAACGGATAAACACACAGCAAGATATGAGTGTCGTAAATACTTAGCCTTATCTTTATGATTTAGCGTTTTCAGGAAAAATAGAGCACTTTTAGCGTAAATACAGTGTATTTTAGTAATTAGGCAATCGTCCCTTGATATGTTGAAACCAGCGCCTGAAGACATGTTTTAGAACTCGGTAAGAACTTTCCAACGAGATATTAAACGCTTTCAACGGCACAAAATAGAGCAAGATGTGATCGCCTCAAATTCTACACGAGTTCGGAGTGAAATCAGAAACATTTGTGAATATATGGTTAATCTGTAACTTTTAATTAATGCATTGTAAATGAAGTTGGAACAATAGCTTTAGAGCTCCGATCTATCTTTCCAACGAGATATAATACGATCCAAACGGATAAACACACAGCAAGATATGAGTGACACAAATACTTAGCCTTATCTCTATGATTTAGCGTTTTCAGCGAAAATAGAGCACTTTTATCGTAAATACAGTGTATTTTAGTAATTAGGCAGTCCTCCCTTGATATTTTGAAACCAGCGCCTGAAGACAAGTTTTAGAACTCATTAAGATCTTTCCAACGAGATATTAAACGCTTTCAACGGCACAAAATAGAGCAAGATATTATCGCATCAAATTCTACACGAGTTCAGAGTGAAATCAGAAACATTTGTGAATATATGGTTAATCTGTAACTTTTAATTAATGCATTGTAAATGAAGTTGGAACAATAGCTTTCGATCCCCGATCTATCTTTCCAACGAGATATAATACGCTCCAAATGGATAAACACACAGCAAGATATGAGTGTCACAAATACTTAGCCTTATCTCTAAGATTTACCGTTTTCAGCGAAAATAGAGCACTTTTAGCGTAAATACAGTGTATTTTAGTAATTAGGAAATCATCCCTTGATATTTTGAAACCAGCGCCTGAAGAAACCGGCGCCTGAAAAAATAGAGCCTGAAAGTTTTTTGCGTCGAGAGAGTCTCTCTCTAAGCGATTCTCGCTTATCTCGCAAAACTTCTTCTTCCTCACCGGTTTCAAGCTTTCTCCTCCATTCTTCTCCTTCTTTGAGCTTGGATATTAGTTACTCTACACTTCCTCTGTCTTAGGTGTGTAGATTCTCTAATTTTCGAACTCCTTTTTCGAGGTCTGGAGTGTTTTTCCGACCTTCTTCGTTTCGGTGCTACTATTCACGAGAAAAAGGTCAACGCCTCTCCAGCCTTCATCTCTTGGTGGATTCTTGATTCAAGCATAGATTCTGGTTCCCCGCAGCTTGGGGATTAACTTTCTCCAAGTTTTTCCATCATCGGACCTTTCTTTGGGTTGGCCGTACTCTTCTTCTCCAACGGCTCTTTTGGGTGAACAGTTCGGTTTTCTCCATTGTTGTACCGAAGCTTCATGTAAGTTTGGGAGGTGCTTCTTTTCTCCCCCTCTCGGTCACTATGCCTAAGGGGAAGACCAAAAAGAAGGCTTCCAAACCTCCTACCAAATCCTCCACTCGGCTTAGAGCTAAGGCACAAGCTAAGGAGGTGGATGAGCTTCTCTCGGATGATGCTCAAAGTGAACAAAACTCATCTCTCTAAGAAGATGCCACTACGAACCTAGCAAGGAACATTCTTCTTCCTCGGCTACCATTGAGGTAGAGGTAAGTTCTCTCCTTCTTAGCTCGAATGATCCTAGTATTGATAATGTGTGAGAATGAGGAACCTCTTGTTGGTTCCAAAGATATTGATGCTTCTATTGTGCCCGAAACTTTGTGTGATGTTAATTCGGGTACTAAAACTTGTGTTGATGCTTCCTCTTTGAGCAAGGGTGATAAAACTGGCTGTGTTACCCCTATTTCTATGAATGTTGCTATTGATAATGATGGAGATGCCTCTGTTTTAGGGGTCAATGTCCCACCCTTGGACATTGAACCCTCGGTTCCTTTGAAGAGCATTGATAAAATGAATGTTACTCCTAACATTTCTCACAAATCTTTCGCTTTTGGGTTGCCCAACAAATCTGCCCTCCCTACGGCTTTAGCTAATACTATGGATACCGACATTGCCTTGGCCTCTACCTCTAATGCCGCGGCATTACAAGGTGAAAAAGGCAAGGGCGTGGTTGATGCTAATACTTCCAAGCCCC
Organism: Cuscuta europaea; assembly: GCA_945859875.1. Classification (NCBI taxonomy): domain Eukaryota; kingdom Viridiplantae; phylum Streptophyta; class Magnoliopsida; order Solanales; family Convolvulaceae; genus Cuscuta; species Cuscuta europaea. The sequence continues at coordinate 1,380,810 of CAMAPE010000005.1, forward strand.
TACCTTGGGCATCTTTGTTCAAAGACAATAGGGAACCCGATAAGGGTATGAAACTTAAGTTCATTGAACCGGTGGGAGAATTTGTTGATCTTTCTAATAGAAAGATGCTTTCTATGGTCCAAATATGGGGCTTTTGCTTTGTGGCCTATTTTGATGGGAAATTTCCTGGATTCAAGGCTATACATGACATGATGAACAAATGGAAAGTACCTTGCCAAGTTAGATCCCATGACAAAGGTTGGGTCATCTTTAAGTTCCAAAATGAGGAGGATAGGACTAAAGTCCTCTCGGATGGACCCTATACTATCCTTGGGAAGAACTTTCCTTTGAAACCCCTCTCGGATAATTTCACTATGACTAGTGATGAATTCCTCAAACTCCCTATTTGGGTGCAATTTCCCCATCTTCCTTTAAGGCTTTGGGAAGAAGATATCATTAGTGAAATTGCTTCCCGAGTGGGGGTTCCTTTGGCTACGGATAGGGTAACCCAAGAAAGGGTGAGGTCCCAATTTTCCCGGGTCTTAATTGAGATTGATGCCTCAAAGCCCCCTCCTCTTGAACTTAAAATCAAGCTGCCAAATGGGAATTTTCATACCCAACATGTGAGGTACGAAACATATCCTAACTGTTGCTTTCATTGCAAAACTTTTGGCCATCATGCCTTCACTTGTAAGGTCTTGGCCGAAAGGGAAAGGAAAGAAAAGGAGGATAAAGAGGCTGCCAAGGTTGTTACCGACAAGCCTACTAATGATAACACCTTTGACAATGCTCCTAAAAGAAATGGGAAAGAGCATGTGACAATGGAACCCCACAAAAATGAGGTACATAGGAATAAGAAAGGGGACCACCCTTTCTTTAGGGTTACTAGATGTAGGCGTGGGCCTAATAAGTTCATTGTTGAGGATGAGGATGAGGAAAAAGGTGACCCACCTCCCCAAGAGGTGGATACTACTATTGATAAAACTGTTCGTATAGTTAAAACATCACTCCTTGACACCTTTGAGGATGAGGTGGTGTTTGACTTGGATCCCGTGGACCCCCTCCACCCTATTATAAAGTTGAAACACCAAGATGAGGTGGATATCCCCATTATTAAGCTTGATCATAACCTTAGAATTGTGGGGGGAAAGACCTCCGGTGTGCAATTTACCAAATCTTGTTTGGAGGCCCTCCCCGGGGTCAAACCAAACAAACATGGTTATGTGTATTCCCCCAAATTCTTAAAGGGAGTCTATAGACATTGCTTAAACCGCCATTTTGAGGATGGTACCCTTCAAGGGAATGCTTGTAAGGTCAAGGACCTTAGAAATGTCCCTAAGGATTCTATTCGTATTGTTCATGATATTCAAGAGGCATTTCTTGATGATGTGGTGGTCAAGGTTGACCTAAACATTGAGAATAAGCCTTGGATCCACCTTAAACATATTGAAGATGTTAAGGAAAACTTTACTAGACTTGATGACTATTTGGAAACTACTAAGAATCATTTGACAAAAGGCATCAATTTTACTATTGAATGTTTGGAGTCTTTACCCGGATTATACCCCACGGAAGAGGGATATGAAGTCTCTCCTCTATTTATGGAAAAGGCTTACTTCCTTTTCTTGGATAGGTATCAACCGAGGGGTAACTTTAAACATAAGCCGATGCCTTTTATGACAAGGAAGTTTGGTGGGAGGAAGACCCTTAAACATTTTTAATGTTTGTGTCCTCTTGGAACATTAGAGGTCTTAATAAGACCTCAAAACAAAACTCTATTTGTTCTTTCATGAGGAATAATAAGGTACATGTTTGCTGCCTCCTTGAAACAAAGCTGTCCACCTCCAACTTTGATAAGTTCATGTCTAATAGATGGCCTAATTGGCTGTTTAAGACTAACTTTGATTTAATTGAGGGGGGCAGAATGGCCCTCCTTTGGGACCCTACTTTTGTGGATTTGAATGTCTTGGAAGTTGATTGTCAACACATCCATTGTGAGGTGCTTTGTAAAGTCACCAAAAATGTTTTCTTGGTGACTTTTATATATGCCCTCTATACGGTTGTGGAAAGAAGGACTCTTTGGGAGCATATTTCTAGCCTTGAACCCCATATTATCCACCTTTGGCTTGTTATGGGGGATTTCAATTGTGTTGGTAGCCCTAATGAGAGGATTGGACCTACTCCTCCCTCGGCCTACTATATTCAACACCTTAATGATTTCAAGGTCCAAGCTAACCTTGTGGATACCCCTTCCACCGGGGAATTCCTCACCTGGAATAGGGGGTCCCTTTGGGCCAAACTTGATAGAGTCCTCATGAACTCCTTATGGTCTACCAATAATATTACTTGTAAGACGCAATTCTTTGAAATGGAAGTAGAGTTTGACCATTGTGCCTCTCTTGTTACTATCGGCCATAATATGCCTAAGGGGTCTAGGCCCTTCAAGTTCTTTAACATGTGGCTTAAACATGAGGCCTTCAATGCTATTCTCACCACGCATTGGTTCCAAGAGTTATATGGCACCCCTCAATTTAGACTTGTCCACAAGCTTAAGAGACTTAAAAGGCCTTTGAAAGAACTCAACTTCAATGCTTTTGGCCACATCTCGTTTAAGGCTAACGAGGCTAAAAAAGAATATAAGAGACTCCATGCTCTTTCTCTTCTTTCTCCTCTTGATGATGATATCAAGCATGAGGTTAACCTTGCTAAGAAAAATGCTCTTTACCTCAAGAGAGCCGAGGAGGACTTTTTCAGACAAAAAGCAAAAGCTAATCACCTTTTGCTTAGCGACCGGGGATCCAAATATTTTCATTCTATTGTTAAGAAAAACGTGGCTAAAAACTCCATTACCTCCATCAAACTTGAGGATGGGAGTTATACCACCTCTCTTGACCAGGTGGCTGGTGAATTTGTGAGATTCTACACTGATCTCTTTGGCACTTACTGTCCTACTTTGGACATTGACCCTACCATCATTCTTTTGGGTAAGTGTCTTGATAATAGCAAGGCCATTGATCTTGTTAATCCTATCTCAGATTTGGAGATTAAGAATGCCATTTTCGATATTAGTGATGACAAATCTCCGGGTCCTGATGGGTATACTTCTGCTTTTTTCAAACATACACTAGTAGAAAAATGGTCTATAGTGACACTAAATTAGTGTCACTAAAAGTTTTAGTGACACCACAAAAGTGTCAACGAATGGTTGGAACTCTGACACTAAAAAATGTGTCACTAAAAAGTGTCAGTAAATTGTGACACGTTAGTATCATAAAATATAGTGATACATTTGCATTGATATACTTAATGACACTTTGATATCATATAAATTAGTGATATCACTAATGTTACAAAAACCTATGATACTCTTGCACCATCCAGATTTATGATACTATAGTATCAATTATTGAACAATTTTAATACTTTTTTGCACCACCATATCCACCTAAAAGTTTAATTTTCAAGCTTGTAGACAAATATAAAACAAATTCATAATCAAAGTATCCCATAACTAACTAATTGTCATTTAGATTCAAATCAAAGTCAACATGAAAATTCAAAGACAAGTTAACTTGTTCTTGGAAACAAAGCAAAATCCAAAATATCAATATTCTTGAATTCTAGTCTAACTACATAGGGCTGCAAACAAAAAGTAGTCAAAATTTCATATGAATGTACATGATTCATAGGGGCATACCCCGGAAATCCTAAATGTAATTAAGTACAACTCAAAAAACAAAACACTAGTTACAATTATAGCTAGAATTGAGATAAAGCAGGGTCTATAGGACACAAAACAATCTTTAAGTGCCAAGCCCCGACAACGGCACTCTTATGGAAGTAATCAACAACGCGTGCTCCCTTTTCCCCATTCACATCAACTTGTCGCTGCACTACACCATATACAGAGAATAAACAATAACAAAATGCATGATTATTGGAGAATACAAATATTAAAGTTATATACATGAAATTAAAGATTAAGTTATTAGATATGGCTATGTGAATAACAATTACTAGTAGGACTTACAAAAATGATGGTTGAGATGATATTCTATTAAGCATAAACTTGAGAAAGGCCAGTTAAAAATCTAGATAAAAGAAAAATGGACGTGTGGGGGTCTAACCGCAAAATAGATCAGAGTACATCTAATATGCAAACATGTCCAACCAATGTTAAACATTAACCTTCATCATCATCATCATGTCATAGCTCGACTACCTGTATTCCCCTGTATACTAAGTATGTAATATCAGACATTTTTGGGAAAAACGTATTTGCCTTCAAAGAAGAGAATAACTCATAACTTTAAATGAGAAAATTAAATAGAGAATCTGACCAAATGTGTTTGAAAAGTTACTTGAAATTGTCTAGAGTACGTAACCTGCAGTTTCAAATGATAATCTGAATAATATTTCAAATCATATGAATGCAAAATACATATTTGAAGCAAAAACTAACTGTAAAATAAAGGGTCATGAAGAATAAGTATCATCCACAATATATAGATTGGATTAAAAGGGAATATGCAGTTCTCTTCTCCATTAATAAATGACCTCGTGGAACTTCATATCGGACTGTAAGTCTAGATTCTTTTTTACAGTGAATGGACATCAACTAAAACCAACTGAACAATACCTTCTCAGTTCACTATATTTCAAGAGAACTTTTGACTGCATCACATTTTATTTCACCTGAGAAAAATCAGAAGTATTTTGGTTGCTTCCAAAAATAAACATTGAATATAACTTTGACAATTTCACCTCAACCATTTAAATATCTACAGATTTAAACATTGAACAATACCTTTATTTCACTATCTACAGATTTTATTTCACAAATACTTTGTGAAAAATTCACCTCAACCATTTAAATATGCATAAACTTTTATTTGAATATTTACCAACCTCTCTGCTAATAGGAGAACAAATCTTGGAAGTTAGCATATGATATGCATTGAAAATATAAGAGTGGCAAATTTTTGGGACAAAAGAGTAAGATGACAAGTAGTTCAGAACTAGGGAGTAATAAAGAAAAAATTGAAGAAGTCAAACCCAAGAACATAAATATCAGCTGGAGGTGCAAAATGAAGCCAATCAACAAGAATCAATCACTGGGTGGAGATTTTCCTAATAAATGGAAGATGTCAAATTCTTGAATGGAGAACTAAATCTAAGAACAAACCTATGATTCTGGAGATTTATGACCTGAGGATGATGATCAACATCATCTCAAGAGGGTAGACTTGAGTTAATTCAAAAACAAATTAGGTAAAATTTCTAAATAAAAAATATCGCATTACCAGTTCTACTCTTCTTGAATGTCCATGGTTCTCTCTCAACAAAGCTATTTCTCCACTCATCACAGTGATTGTCTATTTCAGTTCGTAAGTTGGCTTCCATTTCCAAACCAGAAGACAAAATAGCTTAAATGGAGTAAAAATATCTATAAAAGATAGCAAAATACAAAGAAAGACAAAATATTAGATTCTGCAGCTTCATTAACCACCACCACCCCCCAAAAAAACCATCCCAGTCCTTGCAATAAAAAAACAATAATAGAAAAAAAAAGAAAGGGTAAGATGAAGAGGTGTCCAAGAAAATCTAAGGAGAAGTAGAAGATCAGAAGCAAACCTGCTCAATTAACAACTTCATCAGTCTGCAATGCATCAGTTTTTCTCAACTTTCCCAAAGATGGCGTTTTTTTACATTTCTTCAATTCTTATGAAGAAAAAAATCACAGACTGACCGTTTACAAGTGTTTCCAATCTCTGGCAACTCCCAAACACCAAGACCTAAATACCCTTTTCTCCTCCCAGAATCACTCTTCCCTAACATTCTTTATTGATGAAATCAATAAACATAAAATAATGCATCGTACAGGTAAACAAAGGCTCAGAAACACAGTGGAGAAAAAAATGAGACAAATATGACACTTAAGGCAAAGCACAAGACAATGTAGTCTAAAATAGAGAGAGAGAGAGAGAGAGTGGGATGAGGAGGGGCCGGAGCTTTCTCTTCTTTCAATTCAATTCTCATTAACAACAAAGTATATAATAAAACGGAATAAAGTGACCTCAAATCTCTCCCTCCTCATTGATTTGCTTTTTTTCTCACCAAAACCCAAGGATTGCAAACTCCTATAGCCCTGTTGACAGAAATAAAATGGAATGGAAGGAATTACACGAAAATGTCATATATTCAGATATAATTAAAAAATCGGGAAAACTAAGAAGAGTTATCTCTTAGGATTTTTCACAAACACCTTGAAGGCATCCTGCAGGTTGATGTCTTGAGTTTACTTCCAGCTCGCTCAAGTCCATCTCAACCAGCTTCTTTAGCTCGGGTTGGTGTCGCAGCTTCACTACCTCAGCTTTTCCATCCCCAAGTCGTCGGCAGCGGTAAGGCAACAAGGAGATATCATCATCGGCGCTGAGGAAGGGGATATCCTGCGAAGAGTATGTGAAGGGTTAGGGTTAAAATTTATATTTTTTATCCCATGCGGAGAATCAAAAAATAATTCGTGCTTTTGATTCATATGGAATTAATCGAGAATACAGTTAAAGATACAACCTTCAATACTTTCACCATTAAATGCAAACAAGTTCAACTCCTCAAATCCATCTCCAAAGGACAGAAAATACCCAATTCAAACAAAATAAGAACGAAAAATTAAGTAAACCAAACACCTGCAGGCTCTAATTATCATCACCGCCTTCTCGTTTTTTGGGCTTCCGGTAGTTCTCCTCCACCTGCTTGGCGACGAAGACGTTGGTTTGATAGAACTTGTTATTTGTTAATGTCGGGAAGGTTGTAATTCTGGGCCAAGTACACCCCCAAAGCTGTCCCTAGAAGAAAATTGAAGGAGCTTTAATCCTTGTGATTCCCATCTCATAAACGTCGTCGCCATCTTCGCTTCGCGATGGTATACTTTAGTTCTTTCTATGTTCTAACCTAAGGCGTCAATTAAGGTTAAAATTTATAAAAAAAACCTCATTTCAAAATAAATATTTTAATAAATTATGAATATGACCCCGTTTTTTCACCTTGAGTGTCACTGTTAAATGGTGATGTTATTTTGTCAGAAATTAGTGATACTTATGTGTAAACTTTCACTTATGTCGTCAGTTTTTGACACTAAATCGAATAGTGTCACTAACAAAGTGTCACTGTAAGACAGTTTTCTAGTAGTGATAACTGGAATATTGTTGGTCATGATGTGGTTTTGGCTATTAAAGGCTTCTTTAACTCTGGTAAGCTCCTGAAGCAGCGTAACCATACTGTGATTGCCCTCATACCCAAAACTTCCCATGATCCTACTGCGGCTGATTTCAAGCCTATCTCTTGTACCAATGTCATTTATAAGACTATCACCAAGATCATTGCTAATAGGCTGATCCCTTGCTTACCTGATTTGATTGATCCCTCTCAAGGGGCATTTATTGATGGGAGGCTTATGCTTGACAATGTTTTCCTTGCCCAAGAGCTTATCAAAGGCTATACTAGAAAGCGTATGTCTCCTAGATCTATGATTAAGGTGGATCTTAGGAAGGCTTATGATACCATCTCGTGGGACTTTCTTTACATTGTTCTTTTGACTATTGGTTTCCCGACCAAATTTGTCAATTGGATTATGGAATGTGTGACTACTCCTTCTTTCTCCATTTCAATTAATGGGGTCCTCCATGGTCACATTAAAGGCAAAAGGGGGCTTAGGCAAGGGGACCCTATGTCTCCTCTCCTTTTTGTGATCTGTCTTGAATACCTTTCTAGACTTCTTCATCATAGGACTAAAGTGCCCCCTTTTAAGTTCCACCCAAAATGTGGGAAACTTAACATCTCCCATGTTGCTTATGCTGATGATCTCATGTTATTTTCTAGGGGGGATTTTCCTTCTATTAAAGTCCTTATTGACACTTTGGATGATTTTGGAAATGTTTCTGGCCTCAAAGTCAACTTTGATAAGTCTAACATTTTCATTGGTGGGCTGGCTGATCATGATCTTAATCATATCCTTCATTTGATTGACTTTAAGGAGGGGTCTTTCCCTGTGAGATACCTTGGGATCCCTTTAGCTCCTCTCAAGATTGCTGTTGCACAGTATGCTCCTTTATTGGATTCCATTACTAATTTTATCAATGCTTGGAACACTAAGACACTCTCTTATGCGGGGAGGGTTGAGCTTATCAAATCTGTTATTCAAGGGGTGCATTCCTTCTGGCTACAAGCACTCCCCATACCTAAGGCAGTACTTGATAGAATTACCTCTATCTGTCGTATCTTCCTTTGGGGTGTAAGTATGCTAGAGTTGCATGGACTGATATTTGCCTCCCCAAGGAGGAGGGTGGTCTTGGTATCCATGATACTCATACTTGGAACTCTGCTCTGATTGCTAAAACCCTTTGGGATATCCATACTAAAAAGGATAACCTTTGGGTTAGGTGGATCCATGGAGTTTTTCTTAATGGAAGAGGTGTTTGGGAGTTCACACCTAATAATAGGGACTCCCAACTTATTAAGAAGATTGCTTTGATTAGAAATCAGATTCTGTCCCACTTTGGCAATGTTAATGATGTCATCACTTTTCTTGAGGGCTGCCAAATTAATGGGAAGCTGTCCTCGGCCAAGGTCTATAATCTCCTTAGAATTAAGGAGGGGACTCATATGTGGATGTCCTTTATTTGGAAGAACTACATCCCCCCCAAGTTCTCCTTCACGGCTTGGTTGGCTTTCAGAGATCGGCTTGCTACCTTTGATCATTTACATCGTTTGGATGTTGTTAACATGTGTCAATTTTGTAAGGGTGGTCCGGAAACGGTGCCACACCTATTTTTTGCTTGTTCTTTTTCAGGTAAGGTTTGGCATAGAGTGAGGAGCTGGCTGGATATTCCAAGGGAGATGGGGACTCTGCTTAGCGCGTTGAAATGGATCAAGAGGATGAGGCAAGGGTCTGGCATCAAGGCTAAGGCGGCTAGGATTGCTTTCTGCTGCTCCATCCACTGGATTTGGAGGACTCGGAATGCTGCTTGCTTTGACGGTCTAGCTCCTAAAGATGAAGATGTTTTTGCTAAGATTCAGCATTTTGTTTACAAGATCCTTTACAGCATTTATCCGCATGAAAATGTAACCTTTTAGGGTGCTTTTTGTTTGCCTTCCTTTTGTTTTTGGTTGGCTGTTTTCTTGGTGCTGTTTTGGTTGTGTTCTTTGACTCCTTGGTGCAGCACCTCTCTTTCTTTAGGAGGTGGCTGAGGGTTTTGGTGGCTTTTGGTGGTTGGTTTTTGGGGTTATCCTTGCTTAGATAACCTTCAGTTTTGTTTTCTTTCCTGCTTGTACATTCTTTCCCCCCTCTTCTCTTGGGTGATTGGTTAATATACTTACAGTTTACCCAAAAACAAAAATTGAAACCAGCGCCTGAAGACAAGTTTTAGAACTCGGTATGATATTTCCAACGAGATATTAAACGCTTTGAACGATACAAAATAGAGCAAGATATGATCGCATCAAATTCTACACAAGTTCGGAGTGAAATCAGAAACATTTGTGAATATATCGTTAATCTGTAACTTTTAATTAATGCATTGTAAATGAAGTTGGAACAATAGTTTTAGAGCTCCGATCTATCTGTCCAACGAGATATAATACGCTCCAAACGGATAAACACACAACAAAATATGAGTGTCACAAATACTTAGCCTTATCTCTATGATTTAGCGTTTTCAGCGAAAATAGAGCACTTTTAGCGAAAATAAAGTGTATTTTAGTAATTAGGCAATCATCCCTTGATATTTTGAAACCAGCGCCTGAAGACAAGTTTTAGAACTCGGTAATATCTTTCCAACGAGATATTAAACGCTTTCAACGGCACAAAATAGAGCCAGATATGATCGCATCAAATTCTACACGAGTTCAGAGTGAAATCAAAAACATTTGTGAATATATGGTTAATCTGTAACTTTTAAATAATGCATTGTAAATGAAGTTGGAACAATAGCTTTCGATCCGCGATCTATCTTTCCAACGAGATATAATACGCTCCAAATGGATAAACACACAGCAAGATATGAGTGTCACAAATACTTAGCCTTATCTCCATGATTTAGCGTTTTCAGTGAAAATAGAGCACTTTTAGCGTAAATACAGTGTATTTTAGTAATTAGGCAATCATCCCTTGATATTTTGAAACCAGCGCCTGAAGACAAGTTTTAGAACTCGGTATGATACTTGTCTTCAGGCGCTGGTTTTAGAACTCGGTATGATAAAAAAAAAATTCCGTTGAGAAGTCGAGAGCTTCTCTCACTAAGCCATCCGCGGCTTAGCTTCTTCCTCAGCGGAAATACCTCATTTCTTACCTCATTCTTCCTCGATTTCTTTCCTTTTGAGCTTGGAATTTAGTTATACTACCTCCTACTCTGGTTGGGTTGTATTATTCCTAAAATTTGAGCTCGGATTTGAAGTTTTTGAGCTTGGAAACACCATTTTACACCTGCGGAAACACTATTCACTGAGGAAGGTCAACGCCTCCCTAGGGCGTTTCTCCGGCTGGAATTCAGTTTTGAAGGTAGTTCTAGCTTCTCCTAGCTGTGGGGATTAACTTTTACTAACCTCCGCCATCATCGGCCAAGTTTTCATTTTGGTCATCTTCCCCAACGGTCACCTACTTCTTTGGCGGACAAAGGATTTTTTTCTCTCGGAGGGGTGGCTTTCCTCTAGCTTCCCCTTCCATCATGGGGGGTAAGAAAAAGAAGTCCCCTTCTAGTTCTCGACCTACCAAGGCGTCTTCACGTCTTCGAATTAAGAATCAAGGTAAGGAGATTGATGATGCCGTAGCAAGCTCAAGCCGTGAAAGAAAGGAGGACACTCCAAAGGAAATTCTTGACACCAAAATGGATTCTAATGTTGACAAGGTTAGATCTACCTTTTCTACCGAAGGTGCTGATTGTGGGACTAGTGAGGATCCTACTCTACCGAACTCAATTGCTCCGGATTCTTCACATATTGAGGCCACCCGTGTTGAGGAGGTATCATCTTTACCCTCCCCTATTGTTACGAATGATGTTTTGGTGGATGACCAATTAGATGTGGTTATTGTTGAAGATGTTATTGAGGAAAATGTGAGTGAATATATTGTTGACCCCCTTGCTCTCCATGTGTTGGAAGACTGCCAACAAACAGTTATTGAACAGGTCCTCCCCAATCCGATTGATACCGTGCCAAAAATTGATGCTATTGCCCCGGTTGAACCCATTGTCTCGGTGGAACCAAATGCCGCGGCATCCAAATGGGGTAAACCCGGGGATAAGCCCTCATTTGTGTCTCTCTTTAAAGACAATAGACAACCGGACAAGGGTATGAAATTGCACTTTATTGAACCAAAAGGGATGTAATTGACCTTTCTAACCGAAAGATCTCCTCCATGATTGAAATTTGGGGCCATTGTCTCATGGCGTATTTTGATGGGCGTTTTCCCGGACTGAAGAGTATCCATGAAATGGTCCAAAGATGGGGAGTACCTTGTCGAGTGAGATCCCATGATAAGGGTTGGGTAATCTTTAAATTTCAAAATGATGATGATAGGGCCAAGGTTCTTATGGAAGGACCGTACTACCTTTTTGGAAAGATTGTCCACCTAAAGACTCTATCCGAGGATTTCTCAATGGATGATGAAGAGTTCCTAAAGGTTCCAATATGGGTACTTTTCCCACATCTACCAATGAGGATTTGGGATGAAGAATGCATTAGTGAAGTTGCTTCTAGAGTTGGCACGCCTATTACTACGGATAGGGTGACTTTGGAAAAAGCTAGATCTTCCTTTGCAAGGGTCTTGATTGAGGTTGATGCCTCTAAACCTCCTCCACTTAAACTACAAATAAGGCTGCCAAATGGGAAGTTACACACTCAATATGTGAGGTATGAAACTTTCCCTAATTATTGTTTTCATTGCAAATGCTTTGGCCACCATTGTTTTACTTGCAAGGTTTTAGCCGACATTGAAATGAAAGAGAGGGAAGCAAAGAAAGCCCAACATGAAGCTCAAGAGATCTCTAACAAGGAAGGGGTGGTGGAACCATCAACAACAAGAATTGACAAAGGAAAGCAACCCATCATAGAAGGAAGTGACAAATATCCGAGACCTAATAAGTCCCCATCAAAGGAACACCCTTTCTTCAAACTCATCAAGGCGGTGAGGTATGGTAAGAGAAACATCCCTAAGGAGACAATGGCTACATCATCCGGCTACACAACACAAGAAGAAGACAATGATCTAGAGGACAAATCCGAAAGAAAGGTGGATGCTTTTGACAAAATCTTCTCGGATGAAGTCATCATTGATATGGATCCCGCTTTGGATTTCTCAAGCCCTATCATCAAAGTTAAGCATATTAAGAAGATAGATGAAGGAGCAACTGTTTTTAAGCTTGGACATAACCTTAGCATTGTTGACCATAAGGCACCGGGTGTCTTCTTCACAAAAGATTGCCTTGAAAAACTACCGGATGTTTCACCACATGACCAAGGGTATACCTTCGGACCTACTTTTATGAGGGGTGTCTATAGACACTATCTCAATAGATTCTTTGAGGAAGGCTTCCCAAGAGGGAACTCATGCAAGGTTAAAGATCCAAGGAAGGTCAAGCTTGATCAAGCACGTGTGGTCCATGATATTAGAGATGCTTATCTCGATGATGTTATTACCAAAGTGGAATTCTTGGAAGATCAGCCACCTAACATCCATCTAATGCACCTTGAAGAGGTCAAGGATATGATGGTTAGACTTGATAACTATCTTAGTGTCCAAGATCAAGCTACTAACACTAAGGCAATCAATTTCACGAAGGAATGCATCTTAGCTCTTCCCGGATGCTTACAAACGGATGAGGGGTATGTTTTTAACTCCTCTTTCTTTGAACTACCATATTATTTGCTTTTTATTACTAGGTACACTCCAAGGGAGCCAAAGAAGCCCATTTTGCCCGAGGCACGAAATGAAAGGAAGAAGTGGAGGAGGCACACCCCCAAAAGGTCTTAATGATTGTGTCATCTTGGAATGTCCGAGGCCTCAATAAGGTCTCCAAACAAAACTTTATCTTAAATTTTGTGACGTCTAATAATATACATATATGTTGTCTTCTTGAAACTAAATTGAGCACCCCAAACTTTGAAGAGTTCCGTAGTAATAAATGGCCTTCTTGGTCATCTACTACTAACTTTGATAAGATTGATGGTGGTCGTATGGTTGTTCTTTGGAATCTTAACCTTGTTCATGTTAATGTGCTAGAAGTTGATAAGCAACATATTCATTGTAAGGTTAAATGTCTTACTACTCAACTTGTCTTCTATGTCACCTTTGTATATGCTCTTTATTCTATTGTTGAAAGGAAGGTGCTTTGGGATCATATTGCTCGTTTGGAATCTTCTATTGATAAGCCTTGGCTTGTCATGGGGGACTTCAATTGTGTTTGTAGCCCAAATGAGAGGGTTGGTCCTAACCCCCCCTCGGCTTACCAAATGCAAGATTTAATTGACCTTAAAGTGCAAGCTAATCTAGTTGACACCCCTTCTACGGGTGAATTTCTTACTTGGAATAGGGGTCCCCTTTGGGCCAAATTGGATAGAGTTCTTATGAACCCTCTTTGGGGTACTCATGGGATCTCATGTTCCACACATTTTCATGATATGGAAGTTGAATTTGACCATGTGTCTTCTTTAGTCACTCTCGGCCAAACCAACAATCTTGGATCTAAGCCATTCAAATTCTTCAACATGTGGCTCAAACATGACACTTTCAAATCTACTCTTACTTCCTCTTGGTGTAAGGATGTATATGGAAGTTCTCAATTCATTTTGGCCCAAAAATTGAAATATTTGAAACAACCTCTTAGAGAACTGAATAAGCTGAACTTTAGTCACATATCCGAGAGAGTCAAGGAATCTGAGGAAGATTTTTTTAGGCAAAAGGCTAAAGCAACACATCTTGTTCAAAGTGATAAATGTACTAAATACTTCCATTCTATTGTTAAGAAGAACAACACTAGGAACTTCATTACTGCTCTTAAGCTTCCTAATGGGGATCCTACTACCTCAATTGATCAAGTTGCTTGTGAATTGGTGAACTTTTACACATCTTTGTTTGGCACTTACTATCCAAATTCTCCTTTGGACCCTACCATTGTCTCCTCGGGTAAGACCTTACCCCCACTATTGAAAGACAGCCTCATGGCACCATTTTTTGATCTTGACATAAAGAAGGCTTGTGAATATATGGTTAATCTGTAACTTTTAAATAATGCATTGTAAATGAAGTTGGAACAATAGCTTTCGATCCGCGATCTATCTTTCCAACGAGATATAATACGCTCCAAACGGATAAACACACAGCAAGATATGAGTGTCACAAATACTTAGCCTTATCTCTATGATTTAGCGTTTTCAGCGAAAATAGAGCACTTTAAGCGTAAATACAGTGTATTTTAGTAATTTGGCAATCATCCCTTGATATTTTGAAACCAGTTCCTGAAGACAAGTTTTAGAACTCGGAAAATAGAGCAAGATATGGTCGCATCAAATTCTACACGAGTTCGGAGTAAAATCAGAAACATTTGTGAATATATGGTTAATCTGTAACTTTTAATTAATGCATTGTAAATGAAGTTGGAACAATAGCTTTAGAGCTCCGATCTATCTTTCCAACGAGATATAATACTCTCCAAACGGATAAACACACAGCAAGATATGAGTGTCACAAATACTTAGCCTTATCTCTATGATTTAGCGTTTTCAGCGAAAATAGAGCACTTTTAGCGTAAATACAGTGTATTTTAGTAATTTGGCAATCATCCGTTGATATTCTGAAACCAGAGACTAAATACAAGTTTTAGAAATCGGTAAGATCTTTCCAACGAGATATTAAACGCTTTCAACGGCACAAAATAGAGCAAGATATGATCGCATCACATTCTACACGAGTTCGGAGTGAAATCATAAACATTTGGGAATATATGGTTAATCTGTAACTTTTAATTAATGCATTGTAAATGAAGTTGGAACAATAGCTTTAGAGCTCCGATCTATCTTTCCAATGAGATATAATACGCTCCCAACGGATAAACACACAGCAAGATATCAGTGTCACAAATACTTAGCCTTATCTCTATGATTCAGCGTTTTCAGAGAAAATAGAGCACTTTTAGCGTAAATACAGTGCATTTTAGTAATTAGGCAATCATCCCTTGATATTTTGAAACCAGTGCCAAAAGACAAGTTTTAGAGCTCGGTAAGATCGGTCCAACGAGATATTAAACGCTTTCAACGGCACAAAATAGAGCAAGATATGATCACATCAAATTCTACACGAGTTCGGAGTGAAGTCAGAAACATTTGTGAATATCTGGTTAATCTGTAACTTTTAATTAATGCATTGTAAATGAAGTTAGAACAATAGCTTTAGAGCTCCGATCTATATTTCCAACGAGATATAATACGCTCGAAACGGATAAACACACAGCAAGATATGAGTGTCACAAATACTTAGCCTTATCTCTATGATTTAGCGTCAGCGAAAATAGAGCACTTTTAGCGTAAATACAGTGTATTTTAGTAATTAGGAAATCATCCCTTGATATTTTGAAACCAGCGCCTGAAGACAAGTTTTACAACTCGCTAAGATCTTTCCAACGAGATATTAAACGCTTTCAACGGCACAAAATAGAGCAAGATATGATCGCATAAAATTCTACACGAGTTCGGAGTGAAATCAGAAACATTTGTGAATATATGGTTAATCTGTAACTTTTAATTAATGCATTGTAAATGAAGTTGGAACAATAGCTTTAGAGCTCGGATCTATCTTTCCAACGAGATATAATACGCTCCCAACGGATAAACACACAGCAAGATATGAGTGTCACAAATACTAGCCTTATCTCTATGATTTAGCGTTTTCAGCGAAAATAGAGCTCGTTTAGCGTAAATACAGTGTATTTTAGTAATTAGGCAATCATCCCTTGATATTCTGAAACCAGAGATTGAAGACAAGTTTTAGAACTCGTTAAGATATTTCCAACGAGATATTAAACGTTTTCAACGGCACAAAATAGAGCATGATATGATCGCATCACATTCTACACGAGTTCGGAGTGAAATCAGAAACATTTGTGAATATATGGTTAATCTATAACTTTTAATTAATGCATTGTAAATGAAGTTGGAACAATAGCTTTAGATCTCCGATCTATCTTTCCAACGCAATATAATACGCTCCAAATGGATAAAGACACAGCAAGATATGAGTGTCACAAACACGTAGCCTTATCTCTATGATTTAGCGTTTTCAGCGAAAATAGAGCACTTTTAGCGTAAATACAGTGTATTTCAGTAATTAGGCAATCATCCCTTGATACTTTCAAACCCTCGCCTGAAGACAAGTTTTAGAACTCGGTAAGATCTTTCCAAAGAGATATTAAACGCTTTCAACGGCACAAAATAGAGCAAGATGTGATTGCATCAAATTCTACACGAGTTCGGAGTGAAATCAGAAACATTTGTGAATATATGGTTAATCTGTAACTTTTAATTAATCCATTGTAATTGAAGTTGGAAAATAGCTTTAGAGCTCCGATCTATCTTTCCAACGAGATATAATATGCTCGAAACGGATAAACACACAGCAAGATATGAGTGTAACAAATACTTAGCCTTATCTCTATGATTTAGCGTTTTCAGCGAAAATAGAGCACTTTTAGCGTAAATACAGTGTATTTTAGTAATCAGGCAATCATCCCTTGATATTTTGAAACCAGCGCCTGAAGACAAGTTTTAGAACTCGGTAATGACCAATTGTTGTCACTTTTGCAAGGGTGGCCCGGAATCTGTGCCACACCTATACTTTGAATGTACCTTTACAGGGCAGGTTTGGAATTCAATAAGGAGTTGGCTTGGGCTGTCAAGGAGGAAGACCACGTTGCTGAGTGCTATCAAATGGATAAAGAAGGAGAACAATGGGGCGCACGTAAAGGCCAAGGGTGTGAGGCTAGCTTTTTGTTATACCGTCTATTGGACGTGGAAGATGAGAAACATGATCAGTTTTGAAAAGACCAAGACTACCGTGGCGGATATGGTTAAGCATATCAAGTTTATGGTCTATAAAGTACTTTATTCTATGTATCCACTTGATAGGATAACATTCTAATTTTTGCTCACTCGTCACCGATTGTTTTGTGATGGCTAGCATATAATTGTAGCTAGGAAGGTGTTTTTGAGGCTTGGAGGTGATGGGGAATCCTTCCTTGGGATGTCCCGTACAGGATGGTTTTTGCTACTGTACAGATGTACATAAACACTTTGGATATATATATATATTTACATTTTATCCAAGAAAATAGAACTCGGTAAGATCATTCCAACGAGATATTAAACGTTTTCAACGGCACAAAATAGAGCAAGATATGATCGCATCAAATTCGACACGAGTTCGGAGTGAAATCAGAAACATTTGTGATTATATGGTTAATATGTAACTTTTAACTAATGCATTGTAAATGAAATTGGAACAATAGTTTTAAATCTCCGATCTATCTTTCCAACGAGATATAATACGCTCCAAACGGATAAACACACAGCAAGATATGAGCGTCACAAATTCTTAGCCTTATCTCTATGATTCAGCGTTTTCAGCGAAAATAGAGCACTTTTAGCGTAAATACAGTGTATTTTAGTAATTAGGCAATCATCCCTTGATATTCTGAAACCAGAGCCTGAAGACAAGTTTTAGAACTCGGTAAGATAATTCCAACGAGATATTAAACGCTTTCAACGGTACAAAATAGTGCAAGATATGATCGCATCAAATTCTACACGAGTTCGGAGTGAAATTAGAAACATTTGTGAATATACGGTTAATATGTAACTTTTAATTAATGCATTGTAAATGAAGTTGGAAAAATAGCTTTAGAGCTCCGATCTATCCTTACAACGAGATATAATACGCTCCAAACGGATAAACACACAGCAAGATATGAGTGTCACAAATACTTTGCCTTATCTCTATGAATTAGCGTTTTCCACGAAAATAGAGCACTTTTAGCGTAAATACAGTGTATTTTAGTAATTAGGCAATCTTCCCTTGATATTTTGAAACCAGCGCCTGAACACAAGTTTTAGAACTAGGTATGTTCTTTCAAACGAGATATTAAACGCTTTCAACGGCACAAAATAGAGCAAGATATGATCGCATAAAATTCTACACGAGTTCGGAGTGAACTCAGAAACATTTGTGAATATGTGCTTCATCTGTAAATTTTAATTAATGCATTGTAAATGAAGTTGGAACAATAGCTTTAGACCTCCGATCTATCTTTCCAACGAGATATAATACGCTCCAAACGGATAAACACACAGCAAGATATGAGTGTCACAAATACTTAGCCTTATCTCTATGATTTAGCGTTTTCAGCGAAAATAGAGCACTTTTAGCGTAAATACAGTGTATTTTAGTAATTAGGCAATCATCCCTTCATATTCTGAAACCAGAGCCTGAGGGCAAGTTTTAGAACTCGGTAAGATCTTTCCAACGAGATATTAAACGCTTTCAACGGCACAAATTAGAGCATGATATGATCGCATCACATTCTACACGAGTTCGGAGTGAAATCAGAAACATTTGTGAATATATGGTTAATATGTAACTTTTAATTAATGCATTGTAAATGAAGTTGGAACAGTAGCTTTAGAGCTCTGATCTATCTTTCCAACGAGATATAATACGATCCAAACGGATAATTAACTTTTATTATTATTATTATTATTATTATTATTATTATAATTATTATTATTATTATTATTATTATTATTAATATTATGATAATAATTATTATTATTATTATTATTATTATTATTATTATCATTATCATTGTTATCATTATCATTGTTATCATTATCATTATCATTGTTATCATTATCATTATCATTGTTATTGTAAGGAATAAATGTATTTAAATTTTGATGATGCTAGGTTTATTAGAATTTGAAAGTACCCCATTAGAAATTGTGTATTAGAATTTCTTTTGTAAGTTTTAGCTTAGTCTGCCTGCCAGAGTTCCATCTTGCCTCTACCAGAGTTGCTCCCAGAGTTGCTCACCAGAGAAGCCATCAGAAACTGGTCATCAGAAAGATACCAGAGTTGGCAACAGAGACGGACTTCAGAGATTGGACCAGAGAACCTCTTAAGACTCTGCTAAATACCACCAGATTCCGGAAGCCCTTCCAACGGTCGTTAAACTAACGGGAAATCCCCTAACGGTTACAAACCTTTCAACGGAAGCATGGCACTGTACACGCATTAAATGCACATTTAATGCTGTACGTACAAAGAGATATTTAAAGCTGATGATTGACCATGCGAGTATCTTTACGCCCCCAAAATAGCAAGTCGGAGGACCAAACGGTCAAGTCAACAGTACATGCATTTAATGAAGCTGTCTTCTACACTCCAACGGGAAGACTGCTCCTAGTATATAAGATACACTCTGAAGAACTAAGAAGATAACTTTGCCAAGATAAATTTGCGTAAACAACCTTCTTGAGATTAAAACTCCATTCCTAACAAGAAAAGGCCACAGTTGGAAGATAAACTTTCCTATCCTTCATCCAACTAGCAAAAGGCAAAGTTACTCAGTTCTTCAACACTTCGAGAACTTCATATACTCATCTTTTGTGAAGAAGCAACGTTGGAGAAAACTGATTCTATATCAAACACTTCTTGAAAAAGAAGGGACGTCTCAAATTAGCTGGAGTAAGTGAAGTGGGGATACTTCAAGAAACTCAGTGAAACGAGACCAGCCATCAGGAAGCAAGACTGCATCCCGGGTGGCAACTAGACTTGAAGAAGACGAGGAGTGCTTCTTATGCTCTAGGGACTAAGGCGTTGTAAACGTTTGTTTTTGCAAGCTTAGTGGAACAGTGGACTAGAGGAACAAGTTGTTCCTTGAACCACTATAAAAATCCGGTGTCATTTACTTTAAGCTTTTAATTACTGCACTTAAGATTCCACTGACTAACTCTTAAGGTTGGACTCTGTGTCCAGCAGATCTTCCTTCAGAGTTATCAGAAAGGCACTTTGCCTTAGCTTTCTTCTAGAGGCTACCCGGACAGAAACTTATCCGCTGCCTGGTCTAGTTCTGCCATCAGAACTTGACCATCTCTGTCACCAGATTTCGACCATCTCTGATAAGTCAAACTTGACTTGGAGAAAAGTTTAAATTCCTGAACAGTCTATTCACCCCCCCCCCCTCTAGATTGTTCCCATTACTAACGGGACCAACAAGTGGTATCAGAGCCTCCTTGTTCTTGTAATCTTTTAGGTTACTTACTAAACAAGAGATCCACTTGTTTTAGCCTCTTTAATCTCATATTATGGATAACACTCTTTCAAAGAATCTTATGTTCTCAGTAACAAAGTTTGATGACTGGAGGATCCGCATGAAAGCTCACCTCTGCGCACTCCATGACGAAATGTGGGAAGTTCTTGATGCAGGACCTTTCACAGAGTTCACCAAGGTCAACCCTGAATACATCACTGGTAGTGGTCAACCCCAGATGATCACCAAACTGCGCCATGAATGGTCTAATGAAGAAAGGAGAAAGTACAACCTTGATAACATTGCCAAGGATATCCTCTACAAGGCCATTGATGACAAGTACTTCACAAGGATCAAGAAGTGCAAATCTGCCAAGGAAATATGGGATACTCTCACCCTGATAAGAGCTGGAGATGAGCAAGAAAAGGACAACAAACTCACTATTGCCATGAAGAAGTTTGAAGACTTCAAACTTCTACCTAAAGAATGCATAACTGAGATGTATGCACGCTTGCTCACCCTCACTGCTGAGATATCAGAACTTGGGAAGGAACTTACTCCCAAAGAGATCAACTTGAAGGTTCTCAGAGGTCTACCTTCACCATGGAAGATGAAGGTCACTGCCATGAGAGATAGCAAGGATCTCAGAACCTACAGCACTGAGAAACTCATCTCTGATCTCAAATCCTATGAGTTTGAGATGAATGAAGAGGAGAAAGAAGAGGTTGAGGACAGAACAACTACTGCCCTCACTGCTAGCACCTCTCAGGTAAATAATTTTGACCCTTCTATTCTTTTAACTGACGAGTATATGGCGGCTTTTGCTAGGAAGTTCAGGAAATTCTTAAAGCCGGAGGATAGCAGAAGTCCACACTCTAGCAGAAAGCCACACCAGAAGTCCAAACCATCAGAAAGTAGTGGAGAGCTTCTCTGCTACAACTGCAGACAACCAGGGCACTTCAAAGTCAATTGTCCACACCCCATAGTCTCCAAAAGGCAAGGCCAGGAAGGAGAAAAGAAATACGAGCACCGAAGAAGGAAAGCACTCATCACTGAACAACCAGAGAAGGACCCCCTCTCTGAGACAGAGTCCAGCTCGGAATCAGAATCTGATGAAGCATTCTGTTGCCTAGACACAGAAACTGAAGACCTATGCCTTATGGGTCAATCTGATGATGAGGTATCTTCTACTTCCAACTCTAGTTTTTCTTCGGTAGGCAGAGCCTTTGATTCTGATTCAATGTCAGAATTTTGGGAAGAGTTTCAAGCCATACAAACCACTTATTCTTCTGTTAAAGAAGAAAACAGTAAGCTTAAGGTTGAAATCCTTGACTTAAGAAAGGAGGTTGAGATCAAAATCAATCTTCTAATTAAGGAAAGAGATCAGCTGGAAGCTGAAAATGTTTCTCTTCTAAAGAGAATAAGAGAGATAGAGCCTCTTGAGATTAAGTACAAAGCTTACCAGAAGGCCCAATCTTCCATGGAAAAGATTGTACTTGACCAACAAATTGGCACTGGTTTTGGTCTTGGTTATGGCTCAACAGAATCAGGTGAGCCTTCTGTAATGCCTAGCACCAGAGTTGCTAAGGCAGACA
Organism: Cuscuta europaea; assembly: GCA_945859875.1. Taxonomy (NCBI): domain Eukaryota; kingdom Viridiplantae; phylum Streptophyta; class Magnoliopsida; order Solanales; family Convolvulaceae; genus Cuscuta; species Cuscuta europaea. The sequence continues at coordinate 1,402,735 of CAMAPE010000005.1, forward strand.
AGGTCATAGTGCCACTGATTTCTAGCCCCATTTGTCAGGCTGGTGTATCTGGCACCAAGGTTATTCATGAGAATGTCAGACCAGAAAAGGAAAAGATAAAGGTTCAACAGAAACCCATTTTAAAAGTTAATGAATCTGGCAGAAGACCTAACAACAGGAAAGATTTTCAGAATACCAAAAATCAAAGACAAAACCATAACAGACAAACTCATGATAATCATGTCAGAAATGATCACCAGAAAGGCAGATATCAAGAGAAAGTTAACTTTAGGCAGAAAAGGTTGGCTGGTCAACTTAAGAAGCCCAAAGTTAATCGCCCCTCTGATCTTGATAGTATATGGGACTTCTACCCAACTAAAAAGGCTATGCAGAAGTATGTAAACCGGAAGCATGATCCTCACAAGCATCTGCCCAAAGTGAATCACACTTCCGTTTACTATGACTACCAGGTGGACAATGGGTACCACCCACCAAGGTTTCACTTGATGAGACCAAAGTGGTACCGGCTGCCAAGACTGCATAACCCCCTAGGACCCAACATTGCTTGGGTACCTAAATCTTCCTTTTAATTTTGTAGGAACTGTGTGCTGGAGCCATCTCTGAGCAAGATTGGTACATTGATAGTGGATGCTCCAGGCACATGACAGGTGACAAGAGTTGCCTAACAGAGTTCCAGAAAGTCAAAGGGCCTAGAGTTACCTTTGGAGGTAATGATAAAGATGGCCAGACAAAAGGAAGAGGGAAGCTGATAAAGAACCAGATAATCATTGATGATGTCTCTTATGTCAAGGGATTGAAATTCAACTTGCTGAGTGCTAGCCAATTCTGTGACAAAGGCTACACAGTTGAATTCTCCAAGGAAGGATGTTCTGTCAAGCATGAGACAACTAAAGAAGTGGTTCTAACAGCAACAAGGAAGAAAAACATCTATGTAGTTGATTGGTCAACCGCAAAAGATGGAATTTGCCTGATAGCCAAAGGAGATTCAAAACTCAGTTGGGAATGGCACAAGAAACTGAGCCACTTGAATTTCAAAACAATCAACAAACTGGCAAGGGATCACATTGTTGAAGGTCTACCCAACCTTGTATACAAAAAGGAGAACTTGTGCAGTGCATGCCAGAAAAGAAAACAAGTGAAGAACTCATTCAGACCCATTGCTGGAAACCTATCTACTGGTCCTCTGAATCTAATCCACATGGATTTATTTGGACCAGTGGAAACTCCAAGTGTTGGTGGCAAGAGATACACCTTAGTCATGGTGGATGACTACTCCAGATTCACATGGACTATTTTTCTGACCAAGAAAAATGAAACTCTGCAGAAACTACCATCTCTGCTAAAGCTACTACAGAATGAGCAGAATCAGAAAGTCAAAGCCATCAGATCAGACAGAGGAACAGAGTTCGTCAACAAGGTCATACAGGATTTCTGTGACCAGAATGGTACAATGCATCAACTCTCTGCAGCCAGAACCCCTCAACAAAATGGAGTTGCAGAAAGAAGAAATAGAACATTAAAGGAAGCTGCAAGGACCATGATTGCTGAATCAGGTCTACCCTACAGATACTGGGCTGAAGCAATCAATACTGCATGCTACACCCAGAACAGGAGCATGATTCACAAGACTCATCAGAAAACTCCATATGAATTATGGAAAGGACGAAAACCCAACATCAGCTACTTTCATGCATTTGGATGCAAATGCTATATACTCAACAATGGGAAGGATCACCTCAAGGTGTTTCAAGAAAAAGCTGATGAAGGAAGATTCTTAGGCTACTCTAGCACCAGTAAAGCCTATAGAATACTCAACAAAAGAACTCTACTTGTTGAAGAATCTATTCATGTCAAGTTTGATGACCACAACTCAGTTGAAAGCATAACTGAAAACTTGGAGAAAGCAAATCTAGAAGAATCACCTGAACTGGATCCACCAGAGACGGATACACCAGAGTTGCTAACTAACTCAGCCATACCAATTCACCATCAGAATCCCATTCTACAAGGCAAAGAGAGTGATGAAGAATCAGAAGAAGAACAAGAGAATCCAAGACAACCCTTATCTGAACCTGATTTAACTTGGTTAAGAGATCATCCTCCTAATCAAGTAATTGGACAAATCAGAAGTGGAGTCCAGACCAGATCTGCTACATCAAGGAGAGAAGCAATGCTTACCTGCTACATATCTCAGATGGAACCTATGACAGTTGAAGAAGCTCTTGCAGACTCAGACTGGATCAATGCTATGCAAGAAGAGCTCACTCAGTTTGAAAGGAACAAAGTATGGGAACTTGTTCCTAGGCCAAAGCACCAGAATGTCATTGGAACCAAATGGGTATTCAAGAACAAAGCAGATGAAGACGGCAACATTGTAAGGAATAATGCTAGGCTGGTAGCCAAGGGATATGTTGGGAATATTTTATGGTGTTCAATCTAGTTAGTTATCTTTGTATTTGTGTAGTTATTAATTAAACGTGTAATACGGGCCACAAATGTGTATCAGCCCGTGGGCTTCCTTGTAACCCGTAAGTTAGCCAACTTCTCCTATAAAAGGAGGCTAACTTACGGGAACCCTAACGATCGAAAAAGGCTTAGAGACGCAGAGGCGTAGAGATAGAGAGAGATTAGGTTTGCCGCTGCTCTCCTTCTCCAGGGAGAGCAGCGGGCAGATTCATACGGTATATCAGAAATGTTAATCCCAGAATTCTAACAATCATACAACCATAACAGTGATAAAGAAGCAGATAGAAAGAAATCGACAAGATTGAACGTGAATCTGATATACCGTATGAACTGTCCGCTGCTCTCCTTGGAGAAGGAGAGCAGCGGAAAACCTAATCTCTCTCTATCTCTACGCCTCTGCGTCTCTAAGCCTTTTTCGATCGTTAGGGTTCCCGTAAGTTAGCCTCCTTTTATAGGAGAAGTTGGCTAACTTACGGGTTACAAGGAAGCCCACGGGCTGATACACATTTGTGGCCCGTATTACACGTTTAATTAATAACTACACAAATACAAAGATAACTAACTAGATTGAACACCATAAAATATTCCCAACAATCTCCCCCTTGGTGATCAATCGTGTTGAATCAGCATTGCAGCGCAGATATCTTTGTCTTTGTTGTTATTGAGCTTCCTTTGTCTTTGAACTTGACTTCTGAGGAAGGCTATCTGAAGAAATCCTTGCAATCTCCCCTTTGATGTCTTCTTGACAATTTGATCTTTGATGCCGGGGGTTGAGGGACCTTCTGTATCTTGCATGCAGTCCTTGCCTTCCAGAAGTTGCTCTTGATCAGCTTGGATGAAGTCCGGTGACGCCTCTAGAATGAATATTCTTTGGAGAAAGGAGACGCCCATGGAATTCATCTTCAGGACACGAGTATTTGACCTCTGTCTCCTCCATAATGTAGTCTTTTTGACTATTTGGAATGAATGCATTTGAGGAGAACTTGTCGGTGGCACAGCGAAACATAATGATGGTTGATTTGTGAGTGTAGCTGACCATTTGATTTGAGTTGCGGAGATAGTAGAGAGGGTGTTGAATTTTGTGATGGAGGAGTGAAGTGTCCCAGAATGATTTGTTCAGTGTTAACAGCATGTGGACCACTCTCCCCCTCATGACGATCCGATGAATCGTGACGTCATGCTTTTATTCTTTTATTCTGCGGAAATAAAAACATGAAAAACAAGCAGAATCTAAAAAAGATAACGTAGCCCCCGGGGTCGTGAAGACGCCCGTTATCATCACTATAGAGATAAACTCTAAAGCAATGGCCTGAAAATGTTGGTGATTCTTATGTTGCAACAGCAGGACTTCCTTCCAATTATTGGTCTACATCTGTATTAGATGAGCCCTATGGAAGTTCTCGCAAGTCTTGAAGACTAGCAACTGACTCTAATATGTGTCTGTGTCCTAGAAAATTTCAAAACATTTGGGAAGTGAGTAACTAGACACGACGTGATCAATGAAAATTCAGTGGCATGGGGCTGAGGCCACTGTAGTCAGTATTACTTGCCTCGGAAGGAGACAGTAATGAGAGATGCGGTTCCCCGTGAACTATGATTAAACACCTGTCTGTTGGGAGACAAGTGAGTGGTCTAGGGTAGGGTTGTGCATGCGCCGTTTGGACAAAATGCAGCGACGTCTACCCGGGATCTGAATAAATTCAGTCCTGAACCTATGGGGATAGTCCAGAGTATTTTAGTGGCTAGGAGCAAATGTTCAATTCATAACAGGCAATTGAGGTAGCAGACTCATCATTGATAATTGTTTTTCTTCTCACTTGAGCCTTCTGCTTCCTAATGCTCATAGTGTTCACTCACTCACTCGCTCACTTACGCACTTACGCTCGGCTTTGTCCCTTGGGTAGGCTTAGTTGGGTTTACTAAGCCATAGGGACATGTTCTCTCATTACTTTCTCATTTTCTCTCTGTACTCCCCCTCAACTGGAGCACTCGGTATGCTTTGTCATTGTTAGGCACCGGGGAGGATAACATTGAACACTCCCCCTAAAATGTTGCATCCTTTGAGAGATTCCTTGCTTTGTAGGTGTAAGGCGCCAGGAGGAGAAAACTGAAACTCCCCCTCAGAATGTGCAAGGTTTGATTGCTCACAGCTTGTCATCCCCGCCATGTGTGTGGAGCAATGTGAACATGTACCACACATGACGGTTTCCCTGACCTCATCATGTAGAATTTCAGCATATTGATGATCACATAATGTTGACGAGTCAGGAGAGGCTTCAGCAGTGGATTGTTGATTGTTGTAAGATGACCGTTGACGTGAGGTTGATTGAATTATCTACGATTTTCAGACCTTTTCATTGAAGATTAGAAAAGCTTTGACCTCAGGGTTGACATTGAAAGAATATGAACAGATTAGCCTAAGTTTTGACCTGGACATCGGTGATTTAGAATGTTTGTCGGAAAACTAACGTTTTGACCCTCAAAGACTGCGAGTGAGGGCGCGTGAGAATGGGTTCTGGGGCGTAGCCCTAGAATTAATGTAGATAGTTATCTTTGTATTTGTGTAGTTATTAATTAAACGTGTAATACGGGCCACAAATGTGTATCAGCCCGTGGGCTTCCTTGTAACCCGTAAGTTAGCCAACTTCTCCTATAAAAGGAGGCTAACTTACGGGAACCCTAACGATCGAAAAAGGCTTAGAGACGCAGAGGCGTAGAGATAGAGAGAGATTAGGTTTGCCGCTGCTCTCCTTCTCCAGGGAGAGCAGCGGACAGTTCATACGGTATATCAGATTCACGTTCAATCTTGTCGATTTCTTTCTATCTGCTTCTTTATCACTGTTATGGTTGTATGATTGTTAGAATTCTGGGATTAACATTTGGTATCAGAGCACTCAGGTTTTGACCTAGTCGGATATTCGGATGCTGACTTTGCTGGTTGCCGGATGGACCGCAAAAGTACATCGGGAGCTGTCCAATTCTTGGGCGATAAGTTAGTCTGCTGGTCTTCCAAGAAACAAAACTGTGTGTCAACATCTACGGCCGAGGCAGAATACGTCGCAGCTGCTAGCTGTTGTTCACAAATATTATGGATGAAGACCCGGCTAAAGGACTACGGTTACATACTCCGCCATATCCCGATCTACAGTGACTCTCAAAGCGCCATAGCCATCACCAGCAACCCGGTTCATCACTCCCGCACCAAACACATCGACCTGCGCTATTATTTCATCAAGGATCATGTAGAGAAAGGAGACATTGACATGTATTTTGTAAGCTCAGAGCTTCAACTGGCTGACTTGTTCACTAAGGCATTGGATGAAAAACGATTCCAGTTCCTAGTCTCCAAGTTGGGCATGTTGAACCTCGAGCCCGTTTAATTATGTCTGATCTAAAAAAGTGTGTGTGTGTGTGGAATTTGTAAAAAGTGTGTGTGTGTGGGTTTTGTAAATAGTGTGTGTGCGTTGCATGTGTTGAGGGGGAGAAAACCAGAAAAATAACAAAAAATAGTGTGTGTGCGTTGCATGTGTTGCGTTGGTGAAAAATCAAAAAGAACAAAAAATAGTGTGTGTGCGTTGCATTTGTACATATTGTTCGTTGCATTTTTTGAGGGGGAGAGAATTTTCACTGTTTGAGGGGGAGCTAATTTTCACTAATTAAGGGGGAGCTCTCTATTTTTTACTGGTTTGGGCCTCGAAAATCTTTTAAAAGAGCACTGTGTGCCAGCCCAATATTTCGGGCTAAACTGTTAAAGAGGAGGTCCAAAATCTTTTCGCATATATAAGCCCTCCCATCCTTATACTTCTCAGAATTTTTTCGCAAAAGATCCGAACGTTTAGACTCTCAGAGCTCCTGCCGCCGTTTCTCCTTCTTCTTCTCCTCAGACCAAATTCGCAATACTCCATCTTCGTTTACCTTTAACAACTACCTAGGTAGTTCTTCGTTCGAAATCTCATTCATCAACAACCTTCGAACTCGAAATCATAATCTTCAATCATAGTTCGAAAACGATCATTCTCGCAAATCGATCAATTTTTCAAAATCAACATAAAAAGGTTTTTTAGACTTTAGGTCGAAATCGTTTGTTATTGATTGATATATCTTTGCTTTTGCAGGTGGATTCTTCGTTTCAAAATCACGATTTCGAGTTTTTGGATCTCGAGATCGTCGGTTCAACTTCTCGAAATCAAGATCTCGAGATGGGCATCTCAACATCTTGATCTCGAGATTTGAATCTCGAAATCAAGATCTCGAGATCTTCATCTCGACATCTTGATCTCGAGATTTGAATCTCGAAATCAAGATCTCGAGATTTGGATCTCGAAATCATGATCTCGAGATTTGAATCTCGAGATCAAGATCTCGAGATTTGGATCTCGAAATCATGATCTCGAGATTTAAATCTCGAAATCAAGATCTCGAGATTTGGATCTCGAAATCATGATCTCGAGATTTGAATCTCGAAATCAAGATCTCGAGATTTGGATCTCGAAATCATGATCTCGAGATTAAGATCTCGAGATGTGGACTTAGTAATTTTTTCAAAATTCCACCTGCATAAACCTATCTGACAAACGCAAATCAAATTCTTTCAAAATCAAATCAAACAGTTGAACTTCATGTGCTGACCCCATGCTTCTACAGTTTAAAATGGCAGGAAACACGAAAGCACAGATCGATGATGCCATCTACTCACAAGACAAATGGATCAAGGTGCTGGACAATAACTTCCAGTTAGACCTTGCAGTCTTCAAATGCCAGAACCCAATCATTCCAGCCATCATGAAGGGTCACTATCTCTGGTCTGCACTTCACAACTCAAAACCGGTGCCAGAGATATACCTACAACAGTTCTGGGGGCACATGCATACAGAATCTCCAAAGGATCGATCAAAAATAAAGACCAAGCTGAATGGCATGCGCGTGATCCTGACGCCATCAACTCTACGGACTACTCTAGCGCTGCCAATTCACGATACATATGATGCACTGCCAACCATCCCCGATCTGCTCAAAGACGTGGCATCCCTTGGCTACACATCACTACTGCCACAACTGTCAAATTTCAACGGTGCATATCTCCGTCACCCGTGGAAAAATCTTTTCGGGCTGGTGAACAAGTGCCTGTCGCCGAAGCATGCCGGATTCGACAAATGCAACAAGCAGATCTTGCTCATCTTCCATGGCATTGCCTTCAACAAGAACTACGACATGGCACAGCTCTTCTTCTCAGAGCTAATGGACCTGGTCAAGGCCAAAGAAAAGAATAGGCCAGGTACCATTCCGTACACTAGGTGGCTTGGGTTGATCATCAACGACCTCATGGCAGAGCATTCAACAATCCCAAAACGCAGCTCCGATCCACACTTCACTGCACCGAAGCTACAATACTTCAAAGCAGACAAGAATCCTTCCTATGGTCTGAAGATACCTGGATTTCTGCTACAGCTGGTAAAATCTTCAAATCCAGCAGTCCAACAATACAAAGAAGCCACCGAGAAAACCGTCCCTATGGTTCAGCAAAACCCAGCTGGACCTACCCAAGGGACAAAGCCGAGTGTTGGTAAGGGTATTAAGAGAGCCCAAAAGCCACAGAAACCAGTGGCCGGTTTGCCCAATGAAGGGAAGTCTGACGACTCTCTAGAGACGAGTCAGGCGGCTGAGGGCACCGAGGAAGACGCTGAGGAAACGGCCAGTGAATCGTCTAGTGGAGCCCAAACAAACACTGACGACAAGGCCTCCGAGAGCGTGGGCACGGAGAGTGACAAATCAGACTCGGATGATGACAATGATGACAATGATAGTGATGATGTGGAGCTCACATGTGCACTAATTAGAAAAGGGAAGCTGCCCGTCGAATCTCCAAAGAAGAGAAGAATCACTGCTGAAGACGCAGCACCAATCATAGCTCGCAGACCTCAAGTCTTCACTATTAAAGAAACAGCAAAACCAAGAGCTGATCCGAGCGAGACAAATTGCTCAAAGGATGATTACGACGAGGCAGCTCACTCCATCAAGACATCAATCAACCAGGAAGAAGTTGTCATCCGAGAGACAAGAGCTAAAGTAAAAAATGACAAGGTTGCTAAGGCCAGACCCCAGCCCCGAGCGACTAAGAGTCTGTTTGATAAGGCAGACGAGCACATCTTTGCTGGCTGCGACTCCTTTATCCAGATAAGCCGAGCTGAATCCCTAAGCACAGGAGCCGATCTTTTCGGTTCCCGAGTAGAAGTCGCAGCATCTGGCTCAACTGCGCATGCACAGCCCTCTCCCAGCCACTCAATTGCCTCTCAAAAGGTTATTGTTTCAAAAGAACGGGATTCAACCCCCTCGCTGGTTCCTTCTGAATCAGTTGAGCATACAATTGACCTATCTCCCAAGGTCAAAACCCCTTCTTCACTCACATCGAGTCTAGGTGTCACATTTCCCACATTTTCTTCCTTTTCTAGGACACCTACACTATTCACAGCACATACAGGTGCACTCACCCTGAACGCAACAACCAGAGCGCAAGCTATGACGGTTGGAAGCCCTGCTACGCCCATAATGATTCCATCATTAAATGCAGACCACACATCAGCAATCTTCACTGATGCTGTGTCAACAGTTACAACCCCCGTAACTGGTCACCCTACCTTTGAAGACGTAAACGTTCTACTAAATCGCTTCCTAGATTCCACCATTAAACCATGGGTGCAAGATGCAATGACCGCTCTAGCACAGGAATTTAGGACCACCCAAGCGGTTCGGTCTGAACAGACACCACCCCAACCTTCCCCTGAACCGTTCATCTCCCATACACAACCCATATCCTCCACCCCTCTATCCCACCAATCCATCAACCAAATTCCTATCCCTTCTATTTCTCGGGGAACACAGAATACAGAACCAGTATTCTCCCCACACCCGACCACACCCTCCATCGATCTCTCCTCCCTATCCTTTGACACCCTAGCTTCGGCTTTGCTGAATAACCTCTTGAATACCCCAGAAGACGACCTCACTCTTCATCAGCAAGCCATACTTGAAGCTCTTCTTTCCTCACCCGAAACCAAGAGTACTTGCAAGGAGAGTCTTCGTGGTCGCAAACGTTCCCATGAGGACCCCGATGATTCGGATCCTCATGAGGGGGAGAACAAGCGACCCCGATCACTTGAGCAAACTACTCTTCCAAGCCAAACTCCACAGCCAATTCAACCTGAAACCTCAACAAACCAACAGCCACCATCCACAGCCAAACTCTCTAGCGTGGTCGAGCTAGAAATAACATCCCGAGGCGTATCTCCTAGAGATACCAACCGAGGAGGGGATGGAAGTCCTGATGATGATACCACTGGTACATCTTCTCCATCAGGCCATCAGTTGGAACCCAGTTCTAAGCTGATGTCAACGGGCAATCCTAGTGAACCCGGTAGTGCTACACAGGAAAAATCACCGCCTAAACAAAGAACTCCATATATCTCCCCAGGCAAAGACATCCATGATGCACTGGAAGAGGCGGTGATATACGACAAATGGCCGAGAAAATGGACAGAATGGGACGATCTCCGGGTTGAAGCCGAGCAAGAGGACATGCAAAGAAACTGGTGGCTACGAGAGCTTATTAATAAATGCTCTGAAGATATCATTAGGCTCGAGGACGATGAACGCAAGGAAGGGGAGAACTACAAGGAATCCCAAAAAGCTCTTGAATCAGTCATAAGACAATCAGCGGGAAGACTTCCCAAGACAGAGAAACCCTGGGACAACGTTCGAATCAAAGCCCCCTTCCAAGAAGAAATCAGAGAGCATATCTGGCGTAGACCAGACAAAGTCAAGCCACTGAACGAACTGAAGCTAAGAGGCCTTACACACTTGAAAGGAAAACAGGCTGGAGGTCATCTGCATATGCTGCTGCAAAGGTCAACCGGTACACAGAGAGAACTGATGGAACAAGATCTGAAGTCGAATATTCTCCCGATTCATCAAATTCTACAAGTAAAAGCTGAAGACTATCATGGAGTAACATTTTACTCTTTCAGACTTCAACGCACCGATGGGAGCGAATTCACTTGTCAAGAGAACGACTTCATCATGCTGAAACCGGATGACATATATCAAATGCTCATGGCCTACAGATACCTTCCAGTCAGGCAAAACATAGTATACAGCGAAGGCCTCGCAGCTATCAAGAGATTCATGCTTAGACAGATCCGAGTACACTCCTCACATGACCTACAAATGGCTATTGAATGCAATCTGAAGAAGACAAATCTGACAAAGCCTAAACTGTATGGTCCAGAACTTGAAGATTTCCCAGCCTATCACATCTTCTTCAAACCGCCAGCAGTCACCTACCTGAACCACAAGAACGAAAAGCGTCTGATGGTAGTCAGTGAAATCGAGAAATACTGCGACGGAACACTGAAGATAATCAGAGAGCAGATTCTACAGATGAAGGCAAAGCTGGAAGAAAATCTTCAAGAGGCATCGTCTTATGTTCAAAAGGAACACTCTACTGTGGAGACAATTTTAAAGGCCATTGACGATCGCCTCGAAAAGAGAAATATGCTAAGACAATATGAACATGCACTTGGATTAAGGAAGCACTACTTCAAATCACAGAAGCAATAAAAGAATGACACTTGATCACAAAGGGGGAGATTGTTGGAGATATTTTATTGTGAATCAAGTTGGTCATAGATTAGCTTTATATTTAATCCTTGTATTTAAATAGTGCATAAATTAGATAGAAATCAGGCCAAGTGTTAGGCCCATTTAAACAGGCCAAAAGCCTGTTTCGCCTAACCTAAACCTCGCCTATAAAAAGGGAGCCGAGGTTTAGGAAAAGGTTGAACGTCGTACTTATTATTCATAGCCTTACGCTTATATCATTCTGCTGTACGTTCCACGGTTTATCAAAGAAGGTTTTACGGTGATTCATTCTGTATTCATCTTTACGTTTAATCTTCATTGTTAGATCGATTATTCATTGCTGTTACAGAAACAGGGACTAACAGGATACTGCCAAGAAGAAGGAATAGATTTTGATGAGACTTTTGCACCAGTTGCCAGACTTGAAGCCATCAGAATCTTCCTAGCCTATGCTGCCTTCAACAACATCAAGGTCTACCAGATGGATGTCAAGAGTGCATTTCTGAATGGAGATCTTGAAGAGGAAGTTTATGTGGAACAACCACCAGGTTTTGTCATTCCTACTCAATCTTCTTGTGTCTACAAGCTTAAAAAGGCCCTCTATGGTCTTAAGCAAGTTCCCAGAGCCTGGTATGACACATTGTCCCTTTTCCTAGTGAACCATGGGTTTACTAAAGGAAAGGTTGACAAAACTCTATTTCAAATCTCTGTTGCTAATCATATTCTGCTAGTACAAATATATGTTGATGACATTATATTTGGTAGTACTAATCCAGAACTGTGCAAGAAATTTTCTCAAGTGATGCAGAGTCAATTTGAAATGAGTATGATGGGAGAACTCAGTTACTTCCTAGGACTCCAAGTCAAACAAGTTCCAGAAGGGATCTTTATCAATCAAGGGAAGTACACCAGAGATCTGATCAAAAAGTTTGGAGTGGAAGGCAAATCATCAGTGAAGATTCCCATGAACACTTCACAAAGGATTGGTCCAGATGATGAAGGAAAGGATGTAGATGCAACAACATACAGAGGGATCATAGGATCTCTGTTGTATCTAACTGCAAGCAGACCAGACATCTCGTTCTCTGTTGGAATCTGTGCCAGATACCAATCAAAGCCCAAGGAAAGCCATCTAAGTGCTGCAAAGAGAATCATCAGATACATCAAAGGGAATCCAAATGCAGGCCTATGGTATCCAAAGGGAGGTAACTTTGAACTAATTGGTTATTCTGATTCAGATTTTGCAGGTTGCAGACTAGACAGAAAGAGCACCTCTGGTCACTGCCAATTGCTAGGAGGAAGGCTTGTTTCCTGGTTTAGCAAGAAGCAGAACTCCATCTCAACCAGTACAGCTGAAGCTGAGTACATTGCAGCTGGGAGTTGCTGTGCTCAGTTACTCTGGATGAAGCAACAACTGAAGGACTATGGAATTCAAGCCAAGGAGATCAAGCTGTTGTGTGACAACACTAGTGCCATTGCTATCACTCAGAATCCAGTTCTTCACTCCAGGACAAAGCACATTGAGATCAGACATCACTTCATCAGAGATCATGTTGAGAAGAAGCATATCTGTATGGAGCATGTACCTACAGAGGATCAACTTGCAGACATTCTAACCAAGCCTTTACCTGAGGCAAGGTTTAACAAACTAAGGGAATAATTGGGAATGATGGATGATCTTCCCAGAGATGCCTGAACCAGAGATTCACTGAACCATAACTACCTTCTTCTGCACCAGAAACTCGGATCAGAGAACCTCTATCTCTGATCATCAGAATCTCACATCAGAGAACCTCCCCTTCTCTGACCAGAGTTCCTCAACCGAAAGACAACAGATACGGATGTGGACTTAGCAATATTTCAAGGTACGGGCTAGACCTAATTAACTGAAACGGTCTTTTACCAATATACCCCTGATCGTTACTCTTCTAACGGAAACGTTTTCCGCCCGCATTTCATTAAATGCTGCCTCGAACGTGCCAATATACCAAACGTCCACTATTCCTAACCCCTTTATATCCACCGTCTTCAACCTAAATCCCTACTGCAACTTCATCTCTCTTAAAACTGCTCTAGCATTCAAAGCTCTCAAAAAACTTTCCAATCCCCAGAACTTTTCTTAACCGTCACTCAGAATGAACTTCCTGAGCATCAACGACCTTTCTAAGGAAGAAGCAAAGACTCTCATCGCCAACGTTGTCTCAGGCATGAAAGTTGACATGTCATCCCTACCCCTCCTGGCAGAAAACCAGAAGAGGATGACAAAGATCATCCAAGGGATGACTGATTCACAACTATCTAAGGTTGTTGCTCATCCCTATGAGCACTTCAGCATCAAGGATGTGGCTGAGCTCTATCTCAAAGCCACCATCTCCAAGACCGGAGTTCATTCCTCAGTACAGGGTCAACGCATCTTCTTGAATGCAGATGCACTTAATGAATTCTTTGGAGTTCAACTTGACTCCCAAGACCCGGAAGCCAACAATCTTATTGCTCTTGACTCAATGGAAGTCTCCACTGAAGGCTTTGTTCAGACATACTGCCGTCCGGAGGCTGCCGGACTGGACAAACTCTACATGAAGAAATTTCTACTGAAGAAGGACTTTGAGAAGCTTGTCACCATTCTGCACCGATGCTTGTGGTGCAAAACAGCCTCAACTGATGAGATGAACAAGAACAATGCAAAGGCAATCTTTGCAGTTCACCATGGCATGAACATCAACTGGGGAGAGGTAATCTTTGGCTCCCTAACTGAGTTCATCAAGAAGAAAGACTCTGAAACAGGTCTTTTCTCAACCAAGATGGGACATGGTCTTCTCATCTCTGCCATCCTTGCTGCAAAAGGAGTTCAACTCAGGGATCCCATCCCAGTTGATCACTCAAAGACCATCTTCCTCACAGCCTCTCCGAAGTTTAATATTGCCATCTCTTCTGAACTTAGGAGAGAGGAAAGGCTGGAGAAGAAAAGGGAAGAACAGGCTGCTAAGGCCAAACCTGCCAAGAAAGTTACCAAAAAGACCAAACAACCTGAGCAGTCACAGGTTGTAAGGGAAGTCAGACAGAAGAAGAAAAGTGACAATCTGTCACTACCATAGGAGGAAACAGCAGAAGAGGTTGCACCAGAGTTGCCCTCCCCAAAGGCAACCAGGAAATCTGCTGCCAGAAAACAGAAGCAGAAGAGGAGAAGAAAGTTGGTTGTGCAGAGTGGGGACTCTGACAACTCAACCACTCAACCAAGGCAGAAGAAGAGGAAGACTAAAGTAATCTCACCTGCCAAGGATTCAGCAGTTCAGGGGGAACTTGCACCAGAATCTGGCACTCTACCAGAGACTTACCCAGAATCTGCACCAGAGTTGCCAAACTCTGCTCTCTCACCAGAGCGTGAAGCCTCACCAGAGATGGACCAAGAAACCGACTTCAACATCATTCTGCAAAAGCAGTTTGACAGAGTCCTAGCTTGGAGAAGATGAAGAATGGGACCTCTTCAACAAATCATCCAATACTTTGATGCCTATGAAGATAAAGAAAAGGTTGTTCTTCACTGGGTAGGCACAGATGATGTGTCAAAATGCTTCAATCTTACCTTTCTGATTTCTGTCCTACAAAAGAAGAAAGACAGATAACAAGGTAAAGCTCCAACATCTGACCTTTCTCCAAAAAGGCATGTCAAAGCCTTGGAAGAAGAAGAAATGGAAGCATTTGATACTTGGCTGATGGAGAAGAAGAGAAAAGAATCAATGATCAAATTTCGCCATAGTGCTCTTGAGGAAGGAGAACCATCCACTGCGAATGACATTGCTCTGACTATGGAAAGTCTGATCAAGGAGTGGAGAGAATCCGTATTCTCTGAGATTGTTCTTGAGGTAATTCCTACACCTCCTCCTTCCCCTCCCCAATCTCCTTTTACTCTACCCTCACCCTCCAAATCTCCATCTAAACCTTTATCCCCACCTCACCAGAAAATCCCTTCACCAGAACAGAAAACCCCTTCACCAGAACAGAAAACCTCACCCTCCACCAGAACACCATCTCACCAGAAACCCAACTCCAGACCCTCTTCACCCTGCAAACAACCCTCATTTACCAGAAATCGATCACTTTCACCCCCTCCACCTCCCTCACACCAACCTACTCCTCAACCCATAATTCCTTTTCCCCAGAACTCACCTCCTCAGAACCCCTTACCAACATCCAAATCTGCCTCACCTCAGAGATCCTCACATCACTCTGCAGCCTCTACACCAAAGAAGAAACCTATCTTCAAGGTTCTCTCCTCATCTAGTGACAATGATGGATTCCTCACCTCCTCCATTGCAGCTGATGAAACCTCCAAAAGGAGAAGGACACCCCCCAGAATTCCTTCCCCTCCACCATCCAACAGAGCTCCTCCATTACCAAAAGGCAGAGGATTGGAATTCCCTGGATTTACTCCTGAAGAACCCCAAATCCCCTTCAACCAGTTTGTGAAATCTGCTGAAGCTTTTGGTGGAATACTGGTTCAAGATCTGAGCAAGATTATTGAATTAAATGGCAAACAACATGAAGAACTCACCCATACCAATCTGCAAATCACTATAGGATTTCAACATCTGTCAGATAAAGTTACTGCACTAACAGAGAATCTGCACAACTTCATGCATTCGTCTACCTCGAGGATTGATTCTGTCTCCAGATATGTTAGTGGACTCAACTCTGTTCTCCACTCTCACTCTCAAGCTCTGCTTGCCCAGAACCAGACAAGAACAAGATCTCAGAATCTGTTCACAGTCTTCAGAAATCTGCTGATAGTTCCTCCCAGAAACTCAACATCTTACACTCCCTCTGCAAGGAACATCAAGAGCAAGGCCTAGCTCTTCTCAAATCTGACAAAGAAAGGTACCAGAAGATGGTGCTCCTAGAGGTCAGCACCAGGGATCTTCAATCTGCAGTAGACAAGCAACAAAGCCTGATTGAAGGACTTGCCTCTGTCACCCAGACTCTGCCAGAAACCCTGGATGAAATCAGAGATGCTCAAGCCTCTGAGTTCTCCAAGATTGAACTTCTCCTTGGTGATCTTTGTGATGCCAAAAAGGGGGAAGAGACCAGAGAAGAAGGACCCAGCACCAGAGCTCTTTCTATCAGAGAACCCTCCTCTGTTGATCCTACTCCTTATTTTGATGCAACTGGAAAGAAAAGGCTAGCTGCTACAGGCACCAGACCCCCACCTCCTCCTCCTAGAAGCTCAAAGAAAAAGCCTTCATCCTTTTCATTCACTGATTGGATGAAGAGTGGTCTGTCAAGGCCAGATAGAGTTCATTTTGAACAGATGAGGAAATTGATGACTCCTCTTCAAAGAGAGAATCTGTTCATGGATAATGATGGACTTGTCCAGATCAACCATGGTGGTTCGATCCAAGAAGCTGAGATGTGGTACGGAATGAAGATTCTGAATGGCAAGAATTCTGCAGAAGCTGTCAGAAACTATTTGGATTGCAAACTTGCACCCCATTGGGCTGACTATCAGAATCCGAGGGATCTAGCCTCAATCAGAGCAAAGGTAAATGCTGAACTAGAAAGGATTGACAGAGCAGGACCACAGGTAGATGAAGAAGATCTCTAAATTCTCTACCTCTGACTCTGTAATGCTTTACTTTCTCTAACAGTTTAATAAGATACCAACTCTGCCTCTCTTTTTGCTTGGCTCTTCTCATATATCTGTTCTTATTTACTTTCTTGTGTATATTCTGTTATAGTAATTGATTATTGCTATCTGATTGTATCGCACTCTTACTATTCTCCTATGCTAAGTTGCCCACCAAGACTCTAATGAAAAGTTTTGAACTTTAATTTTTTTTGGTGGAAGGCACTTCTCTGGAAATAGTTAAAGAGTTTTGGCATCATCAAAAAGGGGGAAATTGTAAGGAATAAATGTATTTAAATTTTGATGATGCTAGGTTTATTAGAATTTGAAAGTACCCCATTAGAAATTGTGTATTAGAATTTCTTTTGTAAGTTTTAGCTTAGTCTGCCTGCCAGAGTTCCATCTTGCCTCTACCAGAGTTGCTCCCAGAGTTGCTCACCAGAGAAGCCATCAGAAACTGGTCATCAGAAAGATACCAGAGTTGGCAACAGAGACGGACTTCAGAGATTGGACCAGAGAACCTCTTAAGACTCTGCTAAATACCAC
>CAMAPE010000005.1:1430000-1452500 GCA_945859875.1 Cuscuta europaea
TGAATCCTTGCTTGAAGGACCAGCTGAACTCTTGATTTCAGTTGGTGGTGATCCAGAAAATAACCCTCCTATTCTTCCAGAAATAAGGAGGAAAGTGGCATCAGAATACACGGAAGCTGACAGGCTCAGGCTTCGTGGTGATCTCATGGCCAAAACATACCTTCTTCAAGCAATCCCCAATGAAGTATACGTTCTCATAGACAGCATGCAAACAGCTAAGGAAATGTGGGATGAAATTGAGAAACTTCTTCAAGGCACAAGCATTAGCCTTAAGACAAAGAAGACGACAATTCTTATTGCTTATGACTCCTTCAAAGCAGGTCCAGGAGAACCATTGAATGAGACTTACAACAGACTCGTTCAACTGGTAAATGAACTCAGAAAAATCAAAGTATTCAGGTCCAACTTGGAACTGAATATTAGATTCCTATCCAGCCTGCATCCTGCATGGGAAAAGATAGTGAAGGATGTTAGATCTCGGATTGACTTAGACGAAATTGACCTCTGCACTCTCTATGAACATCTTAAGCAATTTGTCAACGAGGTTGCCTGTGCCGAGGATCATCACACCACAAATCCCTTAGCTCTTGTAATGGAGGCTCAGCCCAGAAGGACAACCACATCACTAAAGAAGAAAAAGAAGAAGGTGGTGGTTGAATCAGATGATGATGAAAGTGATGATGACAAATCTGATCTAGAGGCTGAGCTAGCGGACTTACAGAAGAAGATGGCACTGCTTGCCAAGAGATTTGTTAGGAAGAACAGCTCCTCCAACAAGCTGAGAACCTATTCCTCAAACTACAAACAGAAGAACCATGATCAAGGATCTTCTAGGAAGGCACCATCAGCAGAAGACGCTCCCAAATGCTACAATTGTGGTAAGGCTGGACATGTCATCAAAGACTGCGGCCTCCCAAAGAAGAAAGATGCTAATTTCTACAAGCAGAAGATGCTGTGGAATAAGCAGAAAATGCTGATGGTGCAGAACGAAGAAGAAACTTCTGCAATGATTGCTAAGAATGAGAACTGGGCAGAAGATTCTTCTGAGGAGGAGGAGGAGGAAGACAACTATGCCCTGATGGCACGAGTGGAGGAAGATGAAAGAAAGGATGATGTTGCGATCCCCGAAAGCGAATGCTCAACAAGCTCTGTAAGTACCTCACATACTCCTTTAAATAACCAAATGCAGTCCTTACTTGAGAAGGACAATCTAATCAAAGAACTAAAGGAGAGACTAGACAATAATCACAGGGTACTGAAACAGAATCTAGACCAAAAGTCTTCCTTAAGTGTTTAACTTGAAATTGCAAAAGATCAGGTAAAAAAGGTGTCCTCAGATTTTGAAAGCTTTGAACTTAAGATAGCTGAATTAACTAGGAAATTTGAGGATAGTGAACGAGAAAAAAGCACAGCAAAGGCTGAATGCGATTTTTTACATAACAAGAGAAGAACACTTTTAAATAAAATAAAAGAACTAGAGGATCTAGCTGCTAGAAGAGGTCAGTCTGAACAGACAATTTTTCTCAATAAGATAAAGGATGACCGATTTTACAATCCTAGAATGGGACTGGGCATAACCAACCCACGTAATCTAAAGAAAGTTAACTGTCTTCAAATCTATAACAAAGATTTAATGGGACTAGGGTTTGGCGAGAAAATTTATTTTCGAAGTGATGAAGAAAACGCTGAAGCAGAAGAAGAAAAGAGAAAGAATCCAAAGTCTGCGATTTCTTGTGATTATCCCTCTGTTAATGAAAAACAACTTTCACAAGAAAAACCTACTTCCTGCTTTAGTGAATGCCTTGACCCTTATGCTAAAGATATTCCTCATATAGGACATCCTCTAGACCCTCCCCCAAGAGTAGGTATTGCTAAAACTGGTGAGGAACCTTGTATATTTCCCATGGCTCAAAATCTCAAAAACCTACAGAAAACTCTTGATAACGAGAGAGAGAGAGATTTGAAACTGAAAAGAAAGGTTTTGAGCGCAACTGGCAGGAACTTCTTCAAAAGTTCAATGATTTGAGTGAGCAGTATCATGCTAAAATAGACCCTTCTACGACTAAGCCTGACAGCTCACACACCTCACATGAGAAAAACAATGCTTTAAAAGGTTCGTCCACTCATCTCTCTTCTCCTTTGTTTACAGGAAATGAAGTGAAGAAGGAAGGAGAAGAGAAGAATGAGTGGAGGAAAAAGAGGAAGGAAATCGCAGAAGGCAAAAAGAAAGTTTTTGAGAATAATGCCAGACCTAGATCTAGTTCTATTTTTTACTCTAAAGTTAATTGTAATTCTGTCTCTACAAAACAAACTTCTAGTAGTTCAGTCTTGAGTCCCAAGCTGAATATTTCTGAGACATCTTCTAGACATCGTTCTATTCATAATACAAGTGTTGCTTATGGTTATTTTGTTCCAGACCCCCATAATTATGAATGTGATGTGAATGTTGTTAAAACAAAGCCTCACAGAAAGCTCAAACCCGAAAGAGAAACCAAGAAAAGAACTTCTAAGGGAACGTTTTGTATTCCTGATATGAAATATGCTCTTCGAGTTCATTCAAGGAAACATCTTAATCGGCTTTCTAAAGAGGAGATTTTCAAAACCAAACTTAAGAAACAACCATTCAATCACAAAGCACACGTCTACTCTCCTCCCAAACCTAAAACTGAAGGGTGGGTCCCCAAGATAAGACCCACCAAAACTGAAACGAAAAGGTGGGTCCCCAAGATCAGATCTACCAAACCTGAAACGAATAGGTGGGTCCCCAATCGAAGACCCATCAAAACTGAAACAGATAGGTGGGTCCCCAATCGAAGACCCATCAAAACTGAAACAGAAAGGTGGGTCCCCAAATTCAGACCCACCAGAACTAAAATGGAAAGGTGGGTTCACAACATCAGACCCACCAAAATGGAAACTGCTAAGTGGGCTCCAAAAACCAGACCCACTGCAAAAGCAGATCTGGCCATTGGAGAGCCCACAAGAGAAAGATCTTTTGTTGATAGAGCTGCTGACCTTAGATCACAGCTCAAAGCAAGATTTAGAAAGGTGTTTCTTGATAATAAGGAAGGACCCACTCCAAGTTGGGTACCTAAACCTGTTTGATTGTTTTGCAGGACGGTCATGTGTGGCACTTAGACTCAGGATGCTCAACCCACATGACCGGAATAAAGCACCTTTTGAGCAACTACACCAACTGCTACGGAGGCAATGTCAGATTCGGGAATGACGCCTCATCTCCTATTCTTGGGTATGGGGACGTCGTCTGTGCCAGTGTCACTATAAAAGACGTTTCATTTGTCAAAGGGCTCAAACACAACTTACTGAGCATAGGGAAATTCTGTGACAGCGGGATGGAAGTGAGGTTCTTTGCAAAACAATGCTGTGTTCTTGACAGCACAGGGAATACATTATTAACGTGTTCCAGAACATTAAATCTGTACACTATTGATCTGAAAAGCGTCCAATCCACCACTTCCATCTGTCTGCTATCCAAAGCTTCAACTGAACAGAACAACCTATGGCACAGACGTCTCTCCCATCTGAACTTCAAACATCTATCAACCTTGTCCTCCAAGAAACTTGTCAAGGGGCTTCCTCTGCTAAAGTCTTCCGCTGAAAATCATTGTAGTGCCTGCAAAATGGGCAAAATGACGCGAAGCTCCCACAAGTCAAAAACCGAACCATCATCTACAGATCAGTTGCAGCTAATTCACATGGATCTGTGTGGACCTATGAGAGTCCAAAGCATCAACGGTCGCAAATACACTCTGGTGATCGTTGATGACTTCTCTAGGTATACATGGACAAAATTTCTCCGTTCAAAAGACGAGGGTGCTGATAACATTATGACCTTTATCAGAACCATCCAGAAACTGCTACAGCACAGTGTTCGAATTGTTAGAACTGACAATGGTACCGAGTTCAAAAATCAAACTCTCACTGAGTTCTATGAATCACTCGGTATCACTCAGCAATTTGCAGCAGCAAAAACTCCCCAACAGAACGGAGTTGTTGAGAGAAAGAACAGAACCCTTGTTGAAGCAGCACGCACCATGTTAATCCAATCCAGACTGCCTCACTTCATGTGGGCAGATGCAATCAATACTGCGTGCTTCACTCAGAACAGAACATCCATCCATAAACGCTTCGACAAGACTCCATATGAAATCCTATTCAACAGAACACCCGACATCTCTTTCTTCAAGGTTTTTGGCTGCAAGTGCTTCATACTAAATGATCGGACAGAGAGAAGTAAGCTGGATCTCAAAGCCAGAGAAGGCGTGTTTATTGGCTACTCACTGCAATCCAAAGCTTACAGAGTCTACCTCAGAGACAAGCGCACTGTCATCGAGAGTGTAAATGTTACATTCTATGAAATGGCAGACTTTGCGATCGAACATCTACAGACTGATCCATCAAATGCTGTACCAGTAGCTTCTGATAAAGCTGAACCAAACACCGAACACGAAGATGTGATTCTCGACTCTCTCTTCAGAAACTTCTACGAGAACTCACAACCTCCACCTCCACCATGCACTCCAGCTTCAACATCAACTCCAACAGCAGTGATTCCGCTCCTCACAGGACCAAACGATGAACCATCCACACCCTCAACCCCTCAATCCAATCTCAGAGGTGTGGATGATCACAACTTTGCTACAAGTCAAGAATCATCTCCATTACACACCACAGCTGCTCCAGAGCCTTCAACCTCTTATCAGGACTCCGATCAACCAATAATTACTCCAACTCCTCTAGCTCATGAGAGGAAGTGGACGAGAGCACATCCCGTTGAACAGATAATAGGTGATCCGAGTCAAGGTGTGCGCACAAGATCCGCAACAATGAATGAATGCCACTTCGCATGCTTCCTAAGCCAGTCAGAACCATCAAAAGTCTCCGATGCGCTACTTGATCAAGATTGTGTGATTGCTATGCAAGATGAACTCAACGAGTTTGACAGACTGGATGTATGGTCACTGGTACCCAGGCCTCAGAGAAAGACAATCATTGGCACGAAGTGGGTATTCAAAAATAAAAGAGACGAAGAAGGAACAGTTGTAAGAAACAAGGCAAGGTTGGTCGCAAAAGGATATAATCAACAGGAAGGCATAGACTACGATGAAACGTTTGCGCCCGTAGCTAGAATTGAAGCAATCCGCCTCTTTCTTGCATACGCGGCGCACAAAAACTTCACCGTCTTTCAGATGGACGTGAAAACAGCTTTTCTAAATGGGACTTTAGAAGAAGAAGTCTATGTCGCTCAACCAGAAGGATTTGTAGATCCAAAATTCCCAGACCATGTATACAAGCTCAAGAAAGCTCTCTATGGGTTGAAACAGGCACCTAGAGCTTGGTACGATGCCTTGACCGAATTTTTGATCGATTTAGGTTTCTCAAAAGGAAAGATTGATACTACTCTGTTTATCAAGCGACAAAAGTCTGACATCATTCTGATTCAGATCTATGTTGATGACATCATCTTTGCCTCTTCAAATCCGCGCCTTTGCCAACATTTTGAGAAACTGATGAAAATCAAGTTCGAGATGAGCATGATGGGTGAACTTAACTTCTTCTTAGGCCTGCAAGTAAGACAACTCTCTGATGGCATTTTCATCAATCAGTCCAAATATATTCTGGATATGCTAAAGAGATTCAACATAGAAGGCAAATCTTCCATGACGAACCCCATGTCCCCAAACAACAAACTGGACTCAGACCCCTCCGGTAAGCCAGTTGATGCTACGAATTACAGGGCCATCATTGGATCTTTGCTATATCTCACGTCAAGTAGGCCTGACATTGTCTTCTCCACATGCTAATGTGCTCGCTTTCAAGCCAATCCGAAGGAATCTCATCTGACCGATGTACGACGAATTTTAAGATACCTTAAAGGCACGGTGAATCTAGGCCTTTGGTATCCCAAGTATTCAGGCTTCGATCTAGTCGGATACTCGGATGTTGATTTTGCTGGTTGCCGGATGGACCGCAAAAGTACATCGGGAGCCGTCCAATTCTTGGGCGAGAAGCTAGTCTGCTGGTCTTCCAAAAAGCAAAACTGTGTGTCAACATCTACAGCTGAGGCCGAATACGTCGCGGCTGCTAGTTGTTGTTCACAAATATTATGGATGAAGACTCAGCTCCAGGACTACGGTTACACATTCCGCCACATCCCGATCTACAGTGACTCTCAAAGCGCCATCGCCATCACAAGCAATCCTGTTCACCACTCCCGCACCAAACACATTGATCTGCGCTATCATTTCATCAAGGATCACGTGGAGAAAGGAGACATAGATATGTACTTTGTAAGCTCAGAGCTTCAACTGGCTGACTTGTTCACTAAGGCATTGGATGAAAAAAGATTCCAGTTCCTGGTCTCCAAGTTGGGCATGTTGAACCTCGAGCCTGTTTAATTTTTGTCTCCAATGGTCTGAAAAGTGTGTGTGTGTGGGACTTGTAAATAGTGTGTGTGAGTGTGATATGTAAATAGTGTGTGTGCGTTGCATGTGTTGAGGGGGAGAAAACAAGAAAAATAACAAAAAATAGTGTGTGTGTGTGTTGCATGTGTTGAGGGGGAGAAAACCAGAAAAATAACAAAAAATAGTGTGCGTGTGTTGCATGTGTTGAGTGGGTGAAAAATAAAAAAGAACAAAAAATAGTGTGTGCGCGTTGCATTTGTACATATTGTTTGTTGCATTTTTTTGGGGGGGAAGAAAATTTTCACTGATTGAGGGGGAGCTCTCTATTTTTACTGGTTTGGGCCTTGAAAATCTTTCAAAAGGGCACTTTGTGCCAGCCCAATAATTCGGGCTCAATTGTTACGGAGGAGGTCCAAAATTTTCTCGCGTATAAAACCTTCGCGAAAAAATCCTTCTCTCCCATTTTGATTTTTTTACGGAGGCTAAATATTTTCGCAAGGCAGAGCTCTCAATCGTTCCTTCTTCCTCTTCTCAAAAACCCCTGTGTTCGCAAACTCTTCTTCTTCTCCGATCCTATCTCTCGACTACTCTTCGAAGGTAGTTAACGATTCATAGTCGCAATCATCCATCTCAAAATCGAACGATCGATCTCGAAACCCATTTATTTTTGTTCGTGTTCGACATCCAAAAACGAGCGATTGATTTCGCAGAACCCTTGAAATTTCTCAAAATCAAAATCCAATTTGAGTTTTTTGTTTGTATGTATGTTGTAATCTCGCTTGTTATCAATTTGGTATATCATATCTTTGTTTTTGCAGGTGGTTTAATCTCTTCGAAATCGTCGATTCATCTTCTCGAAATCAAGATCTCGAGATGGGCATCTCGACATCTTGATCTCGAGATTTGAATCTCGAAATCAAGATCTCGAGATCTGCATCTCGACATCTTGATCTCGAGATTTGAATCTCGAAATCAAGATCTCGAGATCTGCATCTCGACATCTTGATCTCGAGATTTGAATCTCGAAATCAAGATCTCGAGATCTGCATCTCGAAATCTTGATCTCGAGATTTGAATCTCGAAATCAAGATCTCGAGATCTGCATCTCGACATCTTGATCTCGAGATTTGAATCTCGAAATCAAGATCTCGAGATTTGAATCTCGAAATCATGATCTCGAGATTCAGATCTCGAGATTTGGACTTTGCAACTTTTTCAAAATTCCACCTGCATAAACTTATCTGAAACCTTCAAATCAAACTCTTTCAATCTAATCAAACAGTTGAATTTCATATGCTGACCCCCTGCTTCTACAGTTTAAAATGGCAGGAACCACTCAAACGCAGATCGATGATGCCATCTACCCCAAAGGGAAATGGATCAAGGTGTTGGACAACAATTTCCAGCTAGACCTTGCGGTGTTCAAGTGCCAGAACCCCGTAGTTCCAGCAATCATGAAAGGTCACTATCTCTGGCCTGCACTTCACAACTCAAAACCGATGCCAGAGATATACCTACAACAGTTCTGGGGTCATATGCATACGGATTCACTGAAGGATCGCTCAAAGATAAAGACAAAGCTGAACGGCATGCGGGTGATTCTTACACCATCCACTCTAAGGGCTACTCTATCGCTGCCAATCCATGACGAGTACGATGCGCTGCCGTCCATCCCAGATCTACTGAAAGACGTGGCATCCCTAGGCTACACCTCATTACTGCCACAGCTCTCCAACTTCAACGGAGCATATCTTCACCATCCGTGGAAGAATCTCTTCGGGCTGGTGAACAAGTGCCTGTCACCTAAGCATGCCGGCTTCGACAAGTGCAACAAGAAGATTCTGCTAGTCTTTCATGGCATCGCTTTCAACAAGAACTACGACCTGGCACATCTCTTCTTCTCAGAGCTAATGGACCTGGTCAAAGCCAAAGAAAAGAACAGGCCAGGTACCATCCCGTACGCAAGGTGGCTCGGGCTAATCATACACGACTGCATGGCAGAGCACTCCTCAATACCAAAACGGAGCTCAGATCCACACTTCAATGCACCGAAGCTGCAATATTTCAAAGCAGACAAGAATCCTGTCTTCGGTCTAAGGATCCCTGGATTTCTGCTCAAGCTTGTCAAATCTTCAAATCCAGCGGTCCAGCAGTACAAGGAAGCCACTGAGAGAACTGTCCCTATGGTTCAGCAAAACCCAGCTGGACCTACCCCGGGGACAAAACCGAGTGTTGGTAAGAGTCCAAAGAGAGCCCAAAAGCCACAGAAACCAGTGGCCGGTTCGCCCAATGAAGGAAAGTCTGACGACTCTCTAGAGACGAGTCAGGCGGCTGAGGGCACCGAAACAGACGCTGAGGAAACAGCCAATGAATCGTCAAGTGAAGCCCAAACAAACACTGACGACGAGGCATCCGAGAGCGTGGGCACAGATAGCGAGGAATCTGGCTCGGATGATGACGATGACGACAACGACAGTGAAGATGTTGAGCACACATATGCCCTGATCAGAAAAGGGAAGCTGCCAGTCGAATCTCCACAGAAGAAAAGAATCACTGCTGAAGATGCAGCACCGATAATAGCTGGCAGATCCCAAGTCTTCACTATCAAGGAGAAAGCTAAACCGCGAGTTGATCCCAGCGAGACAAACTGCTCAAAGGACGACTATGACGAGGCAGCTCATCAAATTAAGTATTCTAAAGAAGTTGTCATCCGGGAGAAGAGGGCCAAGGTTAAGAATGACAAGGCTGCTAAGGTAAAGCCCCAGCCCCGAGTCAGAAAAAGCCTGATTGATAAGGCAGACGAGCACATCTTCGCTGGCTGTGATACCTTTATCCAGATAAGCCGAGCTGAATCCTTAAGCACAGGAGCCGATCTTTTCGGTTCCCGGGTAGAAGTCGCAGCATCTGGCTCAACTGCGCAAGCACAACCCTCTCCCAGCCACTCGATAGCCTCTCAACAGGTTATTGTTTCAAAAGAACGGGACTCCACCCCCTCACTGGTTCCTTCTGAAACAGTTGAGCACACAATTGACCTATCTCCCGAGGTCAAAACCCCTTCTTCTCACACATCGAGTCTAGGTGGCACATTCCCAACATTTTCTTCATTTTCTAGGACACCTACACTATTCACTGCACATACAGGTGCACACACCCTGAACGCAACAACCAGAGCGCAAGCTATGACGGTTGGAAGCCCTGCTACGCCCACAATGATTCCATCATTGCACGCAGGCCACACATCAGCAATCTTCACTGATGCTGTGTCAACAGTTACAACCCCCGTAACTGGTCACCCAACCTTTGAAGATGTAAACGTTCTACTAAATCGCTTCCTAGATTCCACCATTAAACCATGGGTGAAAGATGCAATGACCACTCTAGCACAGGAATTTAGGACCACCCAAGCGGTTCGGTCTGAACAACCCCGACCCCAACCTTCACCCGAACCTTTCATTTCCCATACACAACCCGTATCCTCCACCCCTCTATCTCACCAATCCATCTACCAAATTCCCATTCCTTCACTTTCTCGGGGAACCCAGGATACAGAACCAGTATTCTCCCCACACCTGACCACACCCTCCATCGATCTCTCCTCACTATCCTTCGACACTCTTGCATCGGCTTTGCTGAACAACCTCCTAAACACCCCTGAAGACAAACTTACCCTTCATCAGCAAGCCATACTCGAAGCCCTCCTTTCTTCACCGGAAACCAAGAGCAAGTGCAAGGAGAGTCCTCGTGGTCGCAAACGTTCCCATGAGGACCCTGATGATTCGGATCCTCATGAGGGGGAGAACAAGCGACCTCGATCACTTGAGCAAACTGCTTTACCAAGCCAAACTCCACAGCCCATCCAACCCGAAACCTCGACAAACCAACAGCCACCACCCACAGCCAAAATATCTAGCATGGTCGAGCTAGAAGTAACATCCCGAGGCGTATCTCCCAGAGATACCAACCGAGGAGGGGATGGAAGTCCTGATGATGCTACCACTGGTACATCTTTTACATCAGGCCATCAGTTGGAGCCTAGTTCTAAACTGATGTCAACGGGCAATCCAAGTGAACCCGGTTGTGCTACCCAGGAACAATCACCGCCTCAAAAGCAGCAAAGAGTTCCATACATTTCCCCAGGCAAGGACATCCATGATGCACTGGAGGAGGCGGTGATATATGATAAATGGCCAAGACAATGGACAAAATGGGATGATCTCCGCAATGAGGCTGAAGTAGAGGACATGCAGAGAAATTGGTGGCTACGAGAGCTAATCAACAAATGCTCTGAAGATATCATTAGGCTCGAGGACGATGAACGCAAGGAAGGGGAGAACTACAAGGAATCCCAGAAAACTCTTGAATCCGTCGTAAGACAATCAGCGGGAAGACTTCCCAAGACAGAGAAACCTTGGGACAACGTTCGAATCAAAGCCCCCTTCCAAGAGGAAATCAGAGAGCATATCTGGAAAGTTACTGGTGGTCGGGTATGAAGAGGGACATCGCAGAGTACGTGAGTCGGTGCCTTACTTGCCAACAAGTCAAGGCGGAACATCAGCACCCGGCGGGACTTTTGCAACCACTTACCATTCCAGAGTGGAAGTGGGAGCAAGTGACCATGGACTTCGTGGTGGGACTACCACGAACAGTGAACAACTATGATGCAGTATGGGTAGTGGTTGATAGGCTCACCAAGAGTGCACACTTTTTGCTTATCAACATTACTTATCCTCTTGAAAGATTGGCAAAGCTATACACGGAGGAGATTGTGAGACTGCATGGAGTTCCGATATCCATTGTCTCGGATAGGGACCCACGTTTCACATCCCGATTTTGGCCAAAATTTCAAGCATCTTTGGGTACGAAGCTAAAGTTTAGCACAGACTTTCACCCACAGACGGATGGGCAATCCGAGAGGGTGATACAGATTCTGGAAGATATGCTTAGGGCATGTGCTCTGGAGTTCCAAGGGAGTTGGGACAAGCATTTGGCTCTGGTCGAGTTCGCCTATAACAACAGTTATCAGGCGAGTATTGGCATGCCTCCATACGAGGCATTGTATGGGAGGAAATGTAGAACACCATTGTGTTGGGACGAGGTTGGCGAAGCCAAGCTCGAGGGGATTGAACTTGTCGAAATCACCAAGGTTAAGGTGAAGGTCATTCAGGATAGACTCAAGGCTGCCCAAGATCGGCAAAAGAGTTATGCTGACAAACGACGCAGGCCATTGGAGTTTGAGGTCGGTGATAGGGTCTTTCTAAGGATTTCTCCTTGGAAAGGTATCATCAGATTTTTATCGAGGGGAAAGCTTAACCCCCGATACATTGGCCCATTTGAAATCCTTGAAAGGATAGGGGCCGTGGCTTACCGTATCAAATTGACGCCAGAACTTGAGAAGATACACGACGTGTTCCATGTATCGATGCTCAAGAAATACGTGCGAGATCCGTCTCATATCCTTGAGAAACCACCGGTAGAGATACGTGAAGACCTACAATATGCGGTGGAACTGGTGAAGATTGTGGGTCAACAGGTAAAGAAACTGAGGAACAAGGAGATTCCTATGGTAAAGGTCCTTTGGAGGAGTGGTCGAGTCGAAGAAGAAACCTGGGAGACTGAGGGAGCAGTACCCTTTCCTTTTCGATTAGACACGCGGATTTCGGGGACGAAATCCCAAATAAGGGGGGGTGAACTTGTAACACCGTCCCCAAATGTATTTACCTTTAAGCGAATAATTTATTGAACCCTATGAAATTTTTGTGAATTTATGAGGTTGTGAATTTGTATTAATTTTTTTTCGCGTGAATAGTAAAATGCACGTGGGGCCCACATCGGGAGTGGGGACCGCCCGATATTATCGGGACCACACATTAGATTCATCTGGGCCAAGAAAAATATGTATATGGTGATGGATATCCTAATTGGGCCATAGCAATGGCACAGGGTTGACCGGTTGGTCAAACAAGGCCAAATTATCGGTATCGGCAAATTTATCAGATAAAAGCCCAAAAAGGGATTTCGGAGACTTCTAAATTGAGGTTGGGGAATGCGTATTGATTCTAGGGTCCCATAAGGATTGGGAACAAGTGTTATATTTTATTTGACCCGATAAAATAAAATATACTTAAAACAGTCCGGAAAATACAACTTTCGGGACCGATTGTACACTTCTGGACAAGAAGGGTTGACCTCCCACATGAGTGGGGGCCAACCCACGAATTTAGCCTCATTATTCAAGGCCTGAGCAGGCTGGTAGGAGAGGTGAGGTGGGAGATGACTGATTTGAGATGTTTGGCATCAAAACAAATCATGGTGGCCCTCCTCTCTTTCACTCATTTCCCAAATAGAGACAAAGGGGCATTCCTACCCATCTCCCTCCTCACCAGTTCGGATAGCATCAAGAGAAAGGAGGAAAAACCTCTATAACTTCATCCTTCATAGCAAAATTGGGGCAGAGCTCAAACAAGAAAGTTGGGAGGAAGTTAAAGAAGGAAAAAGCTAAGAAAAAGTGTGAAAATTAAGGTAATGACCTTATCATAACCTTTCCTTTGTTTTTCTTCTAGTATATAAGATATATATATCATATGAAAGACTTTTAGTATTGTTATACATGATTTAAGTGTGGAATAATGGGTTGGAAAGTGATTCTAAGTCCAAAAACGGACTTAGAAGCCAAATCAACTGGTTTGCCGGAAAATAACCTTTTATAGGTTATTTGTGTTGATATGGGTTTTGTGATGATAAAAACTTGTTAGGAACTTAATTTAAAGTATTTTTGAGCTTCGCCGGAGTTTCGTCGGAGTTGGTCAAAGTTCGCCGGAGTTGGTCAAAGTTCGCCGGAGTTGGTCAAAGTTCGCCGGAACTAGTCAAAGTTCAATCGAGAAGCATAGGACGCGCTTAAGCTTAATTAAGGTGAGGATGACCGACTATGTTACTTATAATCTTTGGGTTAATTTCATGGGATTTCCTAAGTGAATACAAATGTGATGTGCATGGATTGTTAATGGTTAATAATGCCTAAATAAAACTACTATTGATTTTAAGTATAGTATGCATGATACACAAATTTATGAATAAATTGTGTATGTTTAGATGTTATGATTATGTGTGTATGATGGTTGTACCAACCATGAATTCCATTTGAGATAGTATACTTTGATACCATGAGGAGAAGCCATGAAGGTATGAAAGTGATACTTGATATTAAGGCAAATCATGCATGAAGGAAGAATTATATTGAAATAAATAAATAACTAGCATTGAAATATTAGTTGGAAATGTTAGTTGAGAAATGGATGAATTAGATCCTAAGAATGTGGATTATAAAGAATCGGTGATTATGAGCCGGGCTCGGGACCGATGTAGATCACGGTGATTATGAGCTGGGCTCTAGACCGTAGTAGATGACGGTGATTATGAGCTGGGCTTTAGACCGTAGTAGATGACGGTGATTATGAGCTGGGCTCTAGACCGTGGTAGATGACAGTGATTATGAGCGGGGCTCTAGACCGTAGTAGATAACGGTGATTATGAGCTGGGCTCTAGACCGTAGTAAATAATGATGAATTGATACTAAGTGAACGGATTAACTATAACGTAATAATGCCCTAGATTGAGGGCCTCATAGATTTAAACTTCGATTGTACTTAGTATTGTTGTCATTGTACTTGTCAAATGCTTCCAAGTACTGACCTCCCCTTCACGGGGGAGGCCACCTCACAGTTTCAGGTAGAACTTGAAGGTTGCTACTACCAGCCGCTGTTCGGGAAGTTTCTGAGAAGAAGACTTGGTTCGTGCTTCTTCCGTTCTCGTTTTGAAAACAATATGAATAATGCTCATGGATAATATTTTCTGAATAATTACTTTGGGGGCTTGCATTCCTAATTATGCCAAGTGTGGCTTGAACACTTGTATCAATTGTTTCCGCTGCTTTAATAAATGTTTTACATTATGTTTGTTTATGGATGTACTATGTGTGAATGGTATTCAAGACGCCTTGTATAGTATGGATGAGTCGGACTGCGGTTGACTATTCGTACTGTACGGCGGGTTGTTGACGGGTCCGGGTAGGTCCGGGGCGTGTCATCGAAGACTTCCCAGCTTACCACATCTTCTTCACACCGCCAGCAGTCACTTATCTGAACCACAAGAACGAAAAACGTCTGATGGTAGTCAATGAAATTGAGAAATACTGTGACGGAGCGCTGAAGATAATCAAAGAACAGCTTCTAAAGATGAAGGCAGCGCTAGAGGAAAATCTTCAAGAGGCATCGTCTTATGTTCAAAAGGAACACTCTACAGTAGAGACAATTTTAAAGGCCATTGAAGATCACCTAGAAAAGAGAAATATGCTGAGGCAATATGAACATGCACTAAATATGAGGAAGCACTACTTCAAGTCGCAGAAGCAATAACAGAGTGGCACTTGATCACAAAGGGGGAGATTGTTGGAGATATTTTAATTGTGAATCACGTTTGTCATAGATTAGTTTTATAATTAATCCTTGTATTTAATTAGTGCATGAATTAGATAGCACTTGGGCCAAGTGTTAGGCCCATATAACCAGGCTAAAAGCCTTATACGCCTAACCTAAACCTCGCCTATAAAAAGGGAGCCGAGGGTTTAAGATTAGGTTAACGTCGTACTTATTCTCTAAAGCCTTACGCGCATATTTTTCTGTTGTACGAGTTCACGGTCTATCAAAGAGGGTTTTACATTGATTCAATCTGTGTTCATCTTTACGTTTAATCTTCGTTGTTAGATCGTTATTCATTGTTGTTACAGAAACAGGGACTATCAGATATCCTATACATCAGTTGCTATACTAGCAAACCTCTAGATCAGAGATCTAGCCAAAAGAAACGTAGCAAAACAGCCAGCCATCAAGCCGTGACAAAAACTTTCAAAAATTAATCATATGGTATGAATAGAGAGAATAGAGAACTTTGTACACCATATACTTGATATGTGTAAACATCTCATCGAACTTCAAGGCCGCACCATCAAAACGAATTGCATTTCGAGTTCGCCATATCCAATATATAGTGTAGCTAAACGCTATTCTTGTTGCTTTAGCTCTGATATGCGCTCCTTTGCACTCCCTTTGGGTCCACTTCACCACGCTCTTCAAGGATGCTATTTGTCTTGAGATACCAAGCCAATCTTTGACATTATTCCAAAGTTGTCCTGTACATGTACAATCAAAATATAGGTGTGGTACCGTCTCCTGTTCACCCTTACAGAATGGACAAACATTAGCAACATCAAGATATATCATGTTATCATACGTTGGCAGCCTATTCCGAAATGCTAACCACATTATGAATGAGAATTTTGGAGGGATGTAAGCCTTCCAAATGAAAGACATCCACGCATGTGGTGTGGCTTTAAGTCTAAGAAGGTCATATACCTTGGAAGAAGATAATTTACCATTAAAGGTCATCTTTTCAAGGTATGTAATGGTCTCGGCTATAGAAGAGAATTTTGAGACAATCATGTCACGTATCAATGCCAATCTCTTCATTAATTGTGAGTCCCTATTGTGTGGAACAAAGGTCCACACACAACCCCCATTTAGGTATACCCCATGAACCCACCTTACCCAAAGAGAGTCTTGTTTTGAGTGGATATTCCATAAAGTACGAGATAGTAATGCGTTGTTCCAAATCTTTGTGTCCCTAATACCTAGACCTCCTTCCTTTTTAGGTAAACATACATCTTCCCATGCCACTTTTGCATGCTTTCCCCCCAAAGAAATATACGACAAAGGCTTGTAATTCTATCCAAAATGGTTTTAGGAACCGGAAAGATTCCTAGCCAAAAAGATTGTACCCCTTGTATGACAGACTTTATCAACTCAACTTTCCCCGCATAAGATAAGGACTTGGTATTCCATGCATTTAAATAATCTGTAACCGTATCAATCAAAGGAGAGAATTGGGCTACAGAGATCTTAAGAGGGGCCAATGGTATACCTAGGTACCTTACAGGAAAGGATCCTTGTTGAAAGTCCACCAACTGTAGAATGGCAGGTAGCCTATTTGCTATGTTTCCTCCTACAAAGATATTGGATTTGTCTTGGTTGACCATAAGGCCAGAAACCCTACCATAATCATGTAAAGAATCCACCAATATCTTAATAGATTTGAGTTCCCCTTTTGAGAAAAGCATTAGGTCATCAGCATATGCCAAATGTGAAATCTTTAGTTTGGAGCATAAAGGATGATACCTAAAATCAGGATTCGAGGTCCTAACAGTTAACATCCTAGAGAGATACTCCAAACATAAAACAAAAAGCATGGGAGACATAGGATCCCCTTGTCTTAAGCCCCTTTTTTCCCTCAAACCACCCATGTAGAGAACCATTTATGGATATGGAAAATGAAGAGGTAGTAACACATTCCATAATCCAGTTAACAAATAAATTTGGCAGCCCAATACTTCTTAAAACATTTTCAAGGAATTCCCAATAGACCGTGTCATATGCTTTCCTAAGATCAATCTTAAACATGCATCTAGGAGTGACCCTCTTTCTAGTGTATCCCCTCACCAGCTCTTGTGCAAGGAAAATATTATCAGTCATGAGCCTACCATTGACAAAAGCACCCTGTGATGGATCAATTACACTTGGAAGACAAGGTTCAAGCCTAGATGCAAGGATTTTGGTAATAATCTTATAGGTCACATTGGTACAAGAAATAGGTCTATAATTCGAAACCGAGGGAGAGTGAGTAGTTTTGGGGATAAGAGCTACAACAGTATGGTTAACTTGTTTAAGCATTGTCCCCGACTCAAAAAATTCCCTAACGGCAGCACATACATCCTCACCAACTATACCCCAATTTGTTTTGAAAAAAGCTGATGAGTAACCATCTGGTCCAGGTGCCTTGTCATTTCCTATATCAAACAAAGCTTCTTTGATTTCCAAATCAGAAATTGGTCTAATAAGGTCATCAAAAAAGCTTTGATCTATTACCTTCCCTAAAGTGATAATGTTAGGATCAAAGTCATACGATGGTTGTGATGTACCAAACAGATCCTTAAAAAACCTTACAAACTCATTTGCAACTTGGTTCATGGAATGGGTAAGGGACCCATCTTGTAACCGAATAGAGGCAATTGAGTTTTTTGCTTGTTTCTTTTTTACAATAGAATGAAAATACTTAGTACATCTATCGGATTGAAAAAGATGGACAGCCTTAGCTTTTTGTTTCAAATAAGCTTCCTCGGCCTCCTTAAGAAACAAGGCCCTCTTCTTTGCAAAATTCATGTCCTCTTTAAGAGCATCATCATTTGGAGTTAGAAGAAACAATTGATAGATTCTTTGGTACTCCTTTTTAGATTCCTTTGCTCTAGCCGATATATGACTAAACTCATTTGAATTTAGTTGTTTAAGGGGCTGTTTAAGGAGCTTAAGCTTACGGGCCAGTCTAAATTGTGCCATTCCCCCAACATTTTTCATCCAAACCTCCTTTAGGATACCAATAAAATTGTCATGTTTCAGCCACATGTTAAAGAACTTAAAAGGTTTTGACCCACTTTTTATTGTATTTCCAATTTTAAGCATGGCAGCCACATGATCAAAGTCACATTCCATTTCAAAAAAATGGGCATTACATGCTACACCTTGGGCATTCCATAAGGGATTAATGAGAATTCTATCCAACTTAGCCCAAATGGCACCCCTATTCCAACTGTAAAATTCACCTGTGGAAGGGGCATCATCTAGATAAGTTTGCATTTTCATCTCATTTATATCCTTCATCAAATAACCCGTAGGTGGGGCAGAACCCCTTCTTTCATTTGGTGCACCCACACAATTAAAGTCTCCCAAAACAGCCCATGGTCCAAGGGTATTTGCATTTAGCCTTGTCAAATGATTCCATAATACCCTCCTTTCTAGCACCGTATATAAAGCATAAACAAAAGATGCATAAAAACACACTTGTGTTGTTTTACATTTAAATCTAGCATGCACATGTTGAACATCAACTTCTATGATATCATCATCCACAAAACAAGGGTCCCACATAAGAGCTATACGGCCACCCCCAATCTTATCAAAATTTGTCACATAATTCCAATTAGGCAATCTAAAAAGCATAAAATTAGCAAAACTAGTTATAGACATTTTAGTTTCAAGAAGACAAAATATGCGTACCTTATCTATCCTTATGAAATTAAGTATAGTATTTTGTTTTGAGGCTTGATTCAGCCCCCTAACATTCCAAGTTGTAACTATCATAAAAACAACATATTAGGCCTTACCTCCCTTACCCCTTCTATACGGCCTATTCCTCTCTCTTTGGCTTTGCTCCATTCCCGGTACTCTTGGCATCCTCTATACCTAGCAAGAAAAAGGTCATAGACATGTATTATAAAAGTAGAATAGAATTCATACCCTTCCTCCGTAGGGAACACTCCAGGAAGAGATCTAAGGCAAGAAGTGGTGAAAGTGAGTCCTTTGCGTGCCAAGCTCTCCTCTACATCCAAGTAGTTGTCCAATCTTGTTATTCCTTCCTTCACATCATCACCATGCATCAAGTGTATCTTCGGCTTTGCTACTTTTTGGAAATCAATCTTTGTTATGACATCATCTAAGTAGGCCTCTTTGATATCTTGTACAATCCGGACTGTTTTTCTTTTGAATTTTCTCAAGTCCATGACTTTGCTTCCATTGCCCATAAGATGTCCATCCTCGAAATAGCCATAAAGGAAATGTCTATACACACTTGACATGAAAAGTTGTGTAAATACATACTCCTTTTTCTTCTTTCTCACCCCCGGGATTGATTCCAAACAATGCTTGGTAAAGTGTATCCCCGGTTCCTTTGCATCCACAATTTGGAGAAGGTGGTTTAGTCTTATGGTAGGCTCGGTTACATCATCAATGTGAGCTACCTTAAGGATGGGCATACGTGCCTCATCCACTTCCATCTCAATAACCACTTCATCATCATAGAAATCTTTAAAGCCTTGAATCTTCCTTGGTTGATCATCCTCTTCCTCATGCTCTTGAACCATTTCATACCCGGATGATAGCTCCCCATCCTCCCTTGGTTGTTTCTTTTTCTTTGGCTTCCTCTTTTTCTTTTTCAACCTTGCTGCCTTTATAAAGGGGTGCTCCTCTTGTTGGGTAGGGGTGTCTAATACCGCGGCATAAGGTATGGCCTTAGACGTTCCCACCATCAAAGCCGCGGCCTTGTGGTTTGATGTCCCCCCATGTAAAGCCGCGGCATCATCTTCCTTGCTAATGCCTTTGCCTTTGTCCCCCTTTGCTTGTTCATCCTTCCCTTGCTCTTGTGCTTTCTTTTCTTCTCTTTCTTTCTTCTCCCTCTTGGAGCTGGTTTCAAAATATCAAGGATGATTGCCTAATTACTAAAATACACTGTATTTACGCTAAAGGTGCTCTATTTTCTCTGAAAACGCTAAATCATAGGGATACGGCTAAGGATTTGTGACACTCATATCTTGGTGTGTGTTTACCCGTTTGGAGCGTATTATATCTCGTTGGAAAGATAGATCGGAGCTCTAAAGCTATTGTTCCAACTTCATTTACAATGCATTAATTAAAAGTTACAGATTAACGATATATTCACAAATGTTTCTGATTTCACTCTGAACTCGTGTAGAATTTGATGCGATCATATCTTGCTCTATTTTGTGCCGTTCAAAGCGTTTAATATCTCGTTGGAAATATCATACCGAGTTCTAAAACTTGTCTTCAGGCGTTGGTTTCAAAATATCAATGAATCATTGCCTAATTACTAAAATACACTGTATTTACGCTAAAAGTGCTCTATTTTCACTGAAAACGCTAAATCATGGAGATAAGGCTAAGTATTTGTGACACTCATATCTTGCTGTGTGTTTATCCATTTGGAGCGTATTATATCTCGTTGGAAAGATAGATCGGGGCTCGAAAGCTATTGTTCCAACTTCATTTACAATGCATTATTTAAAAGTTACAGATTAACCATATATTCACAAATGTTTTTGATTTCACTCTGAACTCGTGTAAAATTTGATGCGATCATATCTGGCTCTATTTTGTGCCGTTGAAAGCGTTTAATATCTCGTTGGAAAGATCTTACCGAGTTCTAAAACTTGTCTTCAGGCGCTGGTTTTAAAATATCAAGGGAGGATTGCCTAATTACTAAAATACACTTTATTTACGCTAAAAGTGCTCTATTTTCGCTGAAAACGCTAAATCATAGAGATAAGGCTAAGTATTTGTGACACTCATATTTTGTTGTGTGTTTATCCGTTTGGAGCGTAATATATCTCGTTGGAAAGATAGATCGGAGCTCTAAAACTATTGTTCCAAATTCATTTACAATGCATTAATTAAAAGTTACAGATTAACGATATATTCACAAATGTTTCTGATTTCACTCCGAACTCGTGTAGAATTTGATGCGATCATATCTTGCTCTATTTTGTATCGTTCAAAGCGTTTAATATCTCGTTGGAAATAGCATACCGAGTTCTAAAACTTGTCTTCAGGCGCTGGTTTCAAAATATCAAGGGATGATTTCCTAATTACTAAAATACACTGTATTTACGCTAAAAGTTCTCTATTTTCGCTGAAAACGCTAAATCTTAGAGATAAGGTTAAGTATTTGTGACACTCATATCTTGCTGTGTGTTTATCCATTTGGAGCGTATTATATCTCATTGGAAAGATAGATCGGGGCTCGAAAGCTATTTTTCCAACTTCATTTACAATGCATTAATTAAAAGTTACAGATTAACCATATATTCACAAATGTTTCTGATTTCACTCTGAACTCGTGTAGAATTTGATGCGATCATATCTTGCTCTATTTTGTGCCGTTGAAAGCGTTTAATATCTCGTTGGAAAGATCTTAATGAGTTCTACAACTTGTCTTCAGGCGCTGGTTTCAAAATATCAAGGGATGACTGCCTAATTACTAAAATACACTGTATTTACGCTAAAAGTGCTCTATTTTCGCTGAAAACGCTAAATCATAGAGATAAGGCTAAGTATTTGTGTCACTCATATCTTGCTGTGTGTTTATCCGTTTGGATCGTATTATATCTCGTTGTAAAGATAGATCGGAGCTCTAAAGCTATTGTTCCAACTTCATTTACAATGCATTAATTAAAAGTTACAGATTAACCATATATTCACTAATGTTTCTGATTTCACTCCGAACTCGTGTAGAATTTGAGGCGATCACATCTTGCTCTATTTTGTGCCGTTGAAAGCATTTAATATCTCGTTGGAAAGTTCTTACCGAGTTCTAAAACATGTCTTCAGGCGGTGGTTTACATATCAAGAGACGATTGCCTAATTACTAAAATACACTGTATTCACGCTAAAAGTGCTCTATTTTTGCTGAAAACGCTAAATCATAAAGATAAGGCTAAGTATTTATGACACTCATATCTTGCTGTGTGTTTATCCGTTTCGAGAGTATTATATCTCGTTGGAAAGATAGATCGGAGCTCTAAAGCTATTGTTCCAACTTCATTTACAATGCATTAATTAAAAGTTACAGATTAACCATATATTCACAAATGTTTCTGATTTCACTGCGAACTCGTGTAAAATTAAATGCGATCATAAATTGCTCTATTTTGTGCTGTTGAAAGCGTTTAATATCTCGTTGAAAGATCTTACCGAGTTCTAAAACTTGTCTTCAGGCTCTGGTTTCAGAATATCAAGGGATGATTTCCTAATTACTAAAATACACTGTATTTATGCTAAAAGTGCTCTATTTTCGCTGAAAACGCTAAATCATAGAGATAAGGCTAAGTATTTGTGACACTCAAATCTTGCTGTGGGTTTATCCGTTTGGAGCGTATTATATCTCTTTGGAAAGATAGATCGGAGCTCTAAAGATATTTTTCCAACTTCCATTACAATGCATTAATTAAAAGTTACGGATTAACCATATATTCACAAATGTTTCTGATTTCACACCGAACTCGTGTAGAATTTGATGCCATCATATCTTTCTCTATTTTGTGCCGTTGAAAGCGTTTAATATCTCGTTGGAAAGATCTTTACGAGTTCTAAAATTTGCTTCAGGCTCCGGTTTCAAAATATCA
>CAMAPE010000005.1:1460000-1482500 GCA_945859875.1 Cuscuta europaea
AGCGTTTAATATCTCGTTGGAAAGATCTTACCGAGTTCTAAACCTTGTCTTCAGGCGCTGGTTTCAAAATATCAAGGGATGATTGCCTAATTACTAAAATACACTTTATTTACGCTAAAAGTGCTCTATTTTCGCTGAAAACGCTAAATCATAGAGATAAGGCTAAGTATTTGTGACACTCATATTTTGTTGTGTGTTTATCCGTTTGGAGCGTAATATATCTCGTTGGAAAGATAGATCGGAGCTCTAAAACTATTGTTCCAACTTCATTTACAATGCATTAATTAAAAGTTACAGATTAACGATATATTCACAAATGTTTCTGATTTCACTCCGAACTCGTGTAGAATTTGATGCGATCATATCTTGCTCTATTTTGTGCCGTTCAAAGCGTTTAATATCTCGTTGGAAATATCATACCGAGTTCTAAAACTTGTCTTCAGGCGCTGGTTTCAAAATATCAAGGGATGATTGCCTAATTACTAAAATACACTGTATTCACGCTAAAAGTGCTCTATTTTTGCTGAAAACGCTAAATCATAAAGATAAGGCTAAGTATTTATGACACTCATATCTTGCTGTGTGTTTATCCGTTTCGAGCGTATTATAGCTCGTTGGAAAGATAGATCGGAGCTCTAAAGCTATTGTTCCAACTTCATTTACAATGCATTAATTAAAAGTTACAGATTAACCATATATTCACAAATGTTTCTGATTTTACTCCGAACTCGTGTAAAATTAAATGCGATCATAAATTGCTCTATTTTGTGCTGTTGAAAGCGTTTAATATCTCGTTGAAAGATCTTACCGAGTTCTAAAACTTGTCTTCAGGCTCTGGTTTCAGAATATCAAGGGATGATTGCCTAATTACTAAAATACATTGTATTTACGCTAAAAGTGCTCTATTTTCGCTGAAAACGCTAAATCATAGAGATAAGGCTAAGTATTTGTGACACTCAAATCTTGCTGTGGGTTTATCCGTTTGGAGCGTATTATATCTCTTTGGAAAGATAGATCGGAGCTCTAAAGATATTTTTCAAACTTCATTTAAAATGCATTAATTAAAAGTTACGGATTAACCATATATTCACAAATGTTTCTGATTTCACATCGAACTCGTGTAGAATTTGATGCGATCATATCTTTCTCTATTTTGTGCCGTTGAAAGCGTTTAATATCTCGTTGGAAAGATCTTTACGAGTTCTAAAATTTGCTTCAGGCTCCGGTTTCAAAATATCAAGGGATGATTGCCTAATTACTAAAATACACTGTATTTACGCTAAAAGTGCTCTATTTTCGCTGAAAACGCTAAATCATAGAGATAAGGTTATGTATTTGTGACACTCATATCTAGCTGTGTGTTTGTCCGTTTGGAGCGTATTATATCTCGTTGGAAAGATAGATCGGAGCTCTAAAGATATTGTTCCAACTTCATTTACAATGCATTAATTAAAAGTTACAGATTAACCATATATTCACAAATGTTTCTGATTTCACTGCGAACTCGTGTAGAATTTGATGCCATCATATTTTGCTCTATTTTGTGCCGTTGAAAGCGTTTAATATCTCGTTGGAACGATCTTACCGAGTTCTAAAACTTGTCTTTTGGAACTGGTTTCAAAATATCAAGGGATGATTGCCTAATTACTAAATTGCACTGTATTTACGCTAAAAGTGCTCTATTTTCGCTGAAAATGCTAAATCATAGAGATAAGCCTAAGTATTTGTGACACTCATATATTGCTGTGTGTTTATCCGTTTGGAGCGTATTATATCTCGTTGGAAAGATAGATCGGGGCTCTAAAGCTATTTTCCAACTTCATTTACAATGGATTAAATAAAAGTTACAGATTAACCATATATTCCCAAATGTTTCTGATTTCACTCCGAACTGGTGTAGAATATGATGCGACCATATCTTGCTCTATTTTGTGCCGTTGAAAGCGTTTAATATCTCGTTGGAAAGCTCCTACCGATTTCTAAAACTTGTATTTAGGCTCTGGTTTCAGAATATCAAGAGATGATTGCCTAATTACTAAAATACGCTGTATTTACGCTAAAAGTGCTCTATTTTCGCTGAAAACGCTAATTCATAGAGATAAGGCTAAGTATTTGTGACACTCATATCTTGCTGTGTGTTTATCCGTCTGGAGAGTATTATATCTCGTTGGAAAGATAGATCGGAGCTCTAAAGCTATTGTTCCAACTTCATTTACAATGCATTAATTAAAAGTTACAGATTAACCATATATTCACAAATGTTTCTGATTTTACTCCAAACTCGTGTAGAATTTGATGCGATCATATCTTGCTCTATTTTATGCCGTTGAAAGCGTTTTATAACTCGTTGGAAACATCTTTCCGAGTTCTAAAACTTGTCTTCAGGCGCTGGTTTCAAAACATCAAGGGATGATTGCCAAATTACTCAAATACACTGTATTTACGCTAAAAGTGCTCTATTTACGCTGAAAACGCTAAATCATAGAGATAAAGCTAAGTATTTGTGACACTC
Organism: Cuscuta europaea; assembly: GCA_945859875.1. NCBI lineage: Eukaryota > Viridiplantae > Streptophyta > Magnoliopsida > Solanales > Convolvulaceae > Cuscuta > Cuscuta europaea. The sequence goes on from CAMAPE010000005.1 coordinate 1,462,513, forward strand.
ATATCTTGCTGTGTGTTTATCCGTTTGGAGCGTATTATATCTCGTGGGAAAGATATATCGGAGCTCTAAAGCTATTGTTCCAACTTCATTTACAATGCATTAATTAAAAGTTACAGATTAACCATATATTCACAAATGTTTCTGATTTCACTCCGAACTCGTGTAGAATTTGATGCGATCATATCTTGCTCTATTTTGTGCCGTTGAAAGCGTTGAATATCTCGTTGGAACGATCTTACCTAGTTATAAAACTTGTCTTCTGGCGTTGGTTTAAAAATATCAAGGGATGATTACTTAATTACTAAAATACACTGAATTTACGCTAAAAGTGCTCTATTTTCGCTGAAAACGCTAAATCATAGAGATAAGGCTAAGTATTTGTGACACTCATATCTTGCTGTGTGTTTATCCGTTTGGAGCGTATTATATCTCGTTGGAAAGATAGATCAAAGCTCTAAAGCTATTATTCCAACTTAATTTACAATTCATTAATTAAAAGTTACAGATTTACCATATATTCACAAATGTTTCTGACTTCACTCCGAACTCGTGTAGAATTTGATTCGATCATATCTTGCTCCATTTTGTGCCGTTGAAAGCGTTTAATATCTCGTTGGAAAGCTCTTACCGAGTTCTAAAAATTGTCTTCAGGTGCTGGTTACAAAATATCGAGGGAGGATTGCCGAATTACTAAAATACACTGTATTTACGCTAAAAGTACTCTATTTTCGCTGAAAACGCAAAATCATAGAGATAAGGCTAAGTATTTGTGACACTCATATCTTGCTGTGTGTTTATCCGTTTCGAGCGTATTATATCTCGTTGGAAAGATAGATCGGAGCTCTAAAGCTATTGTTCCAATTTAATTTATAATGCATTAATTAAAAGTTACAGATTAACCATATATTCACAAATGTTTCTGATTTCACTCCGAACTGGTGTAGAATTTGATGCGATCATATCTTGCTCTATTTTGTGCCGTTGAAAGCCTTTAATATCTCGTTAGAAAGATATTATCGAGTTCTAAAACCTGTCTTCAGGCGCTGGTTTCAAAATATCAAGGGATGATTGCCTAATTTCAAATATACACAGTACTTACGCTAAAAGTGCTCTATTTTCGCTGAAAACGCTAAATCAAAGAGATAAGGCTAAGTATTTGTGACACTCATATCATGCTGTGTGTTTATCCGTTTCGAGCGTATTATATCTCGTTGGAAATATAGATCAGATCTCTAAAGCTATTGTTCCAACTTAATTTACAATGCATTAATTAAAAGTTACAGATTAACCATATATTCACAAATGTTTCTGATTTCACTCCGAACTCGTGTAGGATATGATGTGATCATATCTTGCTCTATTTTAAGCCGTTGAAAGCGTTTAATATCTCGTTGGAAATCTCTTACCGATTTCTAAAACATGTCTTCAGGCGCTGGTTTCAAAATATCAAGGGATGATTGGATAATTACTAAAATACACTGTATTTACGCTAAAAGTGCTCTATTTTCGCTTAAAACGCTAAATCATAGAGATAAGGCTAAGTATTTGTGACACTCATATCTTGCTGTGTGTTTATTCGTTTGGAGCGTATTATATCTCGTTGGAAAGATAGATCGGAGCTCTAAAGATATTGTTCCAACTTCATTTACAATGCATTAATTAAAAGTTACAGATTAACCATATATTCACAAATGTTTCTGATTTCACTGCGAACTCGTGTAGAATTTGATGCCATCATATTTTGCTCTATTTTGTGCCGTTGAAAGCGTTTAATATCTCGTTGGAACGATCTTACCGAGTTCTAAAACTTGTCTTTTGGAACTGGTTTCAAAATATAAAGGGATGATTGCCTAATTACTAAATTGCACTGTATTTACGCTAAAAGTGCTCTATTTTCGCTGAAAATGCTAAATCATAGAGATAAGCCTAAGTATTTGTGACACTCATATATTGCTGTGTGTTTATCCGTTTGGAGCGTATTATATCTCGTTGGAAAGATAGATCGGGGCTCTAAAGCTATTTTCCAACTTCATTTACAATGGATTAAATAAAAGTTACAGATTAACCATATATTCCCAAATGTTTCTGATTTCACTCCGAACTGGTGTAGAATATGATGCGATCATATCTTGCTCTATTTTGTGCCGTTGAAAGCGTTTAATATCTCGTTGGAAAGCTCCTACCGATTTCTAAAACTTGTATTTAGGCTCTGGTTTCAGAATATCAAGAGATGATTGCCTAATTACTAAAATACGCTGTATTTACGCTAAAAGTGCTCTATTTTCGCTGAAAACGCTAATTCATAGAGATAAGGCTAAGTATTTGTGACACTCATATCTTGCTGTGTGTTTATCCGTCTGGAGAGTATTATATCTCGTTGGAAAGATAGATCGGAGCTCTAAAGCTATTGTTCCAACTTCATTTACAATGCATTAATTAAAAGTTACAGATTAACCATATATTCACAAATGTTTCTGATTTTACTCCAAACTCGTGTAGAATTTGATGCGATCATATCTTGCTCTATTTTATGCCGTTGAAAGCGTTTTATATCTCGTTGGAAACATCTTTCCGAGTTCTAAAACTTGTCTTCAGGCGCTGGTTTTAAAAAATCAAGGGATGATTGCCAAATTACTCAAATACACTGTATTTACGCTAAAAGTGCTCTATTTACGCTGAAAACGCTAAATCATAGAGATAAAGCTAAGTATTTGTGACACTCATATCTTGCTCTGTGTTTATCCGTTTGGAGCGTATTATATCTCGTGGGAAAGATATATCGGAGCTCTAAAGCTATTGTTCCAACTTCATTTACAATGCATTAATTAAAAGTTACAGATTAACCATATATTCACAAATGTTTCTGATTTCACTCCGAACTCGTGTAGAATTTGATGCGATCATATCTTACTCTATTTTGTGCCGTTGAAAGCGTTGAATATCTCGTTGGAACGATCTTACCTAGTTATAAAACTTGTCTTCTGGCGTTGGTTTCAAAATATCAAGGGATGATTACTTAATTACTAAAATACACTGAATTTACGCTAAAAGTGCTCTATTTTCGCTGAAAACGCTAAATCATAGAGATAAGGCTAAGTATTTGTGACACTCATATCTTGCTGTGTGTTTATCCGTTTGGAGCGTATTATATCTCGTTGGAAAGATAGATCAAAGCTCTAAAGCTATTATTCCAACTTAATTTACAATTCATTAATTAAAAGTTACAGATTAACCATATATTCACAAATGTTTCTGATTTCACTCCGAACTCGTGTAGAATTTGATTCGATCATATCTTGCTCCATTTTGTGCCGTTGAAACCGTTTAATATCTCGTTGGAAAGCTCTTACCGAGTTCTAAAAATTGTCTTCAGGTGCTGGTTACAAAATATCGAGGGAGGATTGCCGAATTACTAAACTACACTGTATTTACGCTAAAAGTACTCTATTTTCGCTGAAAACGCAAAATCATAGAGATAAGGCTAAGTATTTGTGACACTCATATCTTGCTGTGTGTTTATCCGTTTCGAGCGTATTATATCTCGTTGGAAAGATAGATCGGAGCTCTAAAGCTATTGTTCCAATTTAATTTATAATGCATTAATTAAAAGTTACAGATTAACCATATATTCACAAATGTTTCTGATTTCACTCCGAACTCGTGTAGAATTTGATGCGATCATATCTTGCTCTATTTTGTGCCGTTGAAAGCGTTTAATATCTCGTTTGAAAGATCTTACCGATTTCTAAAACTTGTCGTCAGGCGCTGGTTTCACAATATCAAGGGATGATTGCCTAATTACTAAAATACACTGTATTTACGCTAAAAGTGCTCTATTTTCGCTGAAAACGCTAAATCCTAGAGATAAGGCTAAGTATTTGTGACACTCATATCTTGCTATGTGTTTATCCGTTTGGAGCGTATTATATCTCGTTGGAAAGATTGATCGGAGCTTTAAAGCTATTGTTCCAAATTCATTTACAATGCATTAATTAAAAGTTACAGATTAACGATATATTCACAAATGTTTCTGATTTCACCCCGAACTCGTGTAGAATTTGATGCGTTAATATCCTGCTCTATTTTGTGCCGTTGAAAGCGTTTAATATCACGTTGGAAATATCATTCGGAGTTCTAAAACTTGTCTTCAGTCGCTGGTTTCAAAATATCAATGGATGATTGCCTAATTACTAAAATACACTGTATTTACGCTAAACGTGCTCTATTTTCGCTGAAAACGCTAATTCATAGAGATGAGGCTAAGTATTTGTAACACTCATATCTTGCTCTGTGTTTATCCATTTGGAGCGTATTATATCTCGTTAGAATGATAGATCGGAGCTCTAAAGCTATTGTTCCAACTTCATTTACAATGCATTAATTAAAAGTTACAGATTAACCATATATTCACAAATGTTTCTGATTTCACTCCGAACTCGTGTAGAATTTGATGTGATCATATATTGCTCTATTTTGTGCTGTTGAAAGCGTTTAATATCTCGTTAGAAAGATCTTAGCGAGTTCTAAAACTTGTCTTCAGGCGCTGGTTTCAAAATATCAAAGGTTGATTGCCTAATTACTAAAATACACTTTATTTACGCTAAAAGTGCGCTATTTTCGCTGAAAATGCTAAATCATAGAGGTACGGCTAAGTATTTGTGACACTCATATCTTGCTATGTGTTTATCCGTTTGGATCGTATTATATCTAGTTGGAAAGATAGATCGGACGCCCTTAAGCTATTGTTCCAACTTCATTTACAATGCATTAATTAAAAGTTACAAATTAACCATATATTCACAAATGTTTCTGATTTCACTCCGAACTCGTGTAGAATTTGATGCAATTATATCTTGCTCTATTTTTTGCCGTTGAAAGCGTTTAATATCTCGTTGGAAAGATCTTACCGAGTTCTAAAACTTGTCTTCAGTCGCCGGTTTCAAAATATCAAGGGATGATTGCCTAATTACTAAAATACACTTTATTTACGCTAAAAGTGCTCTATTTTCGCTGAAAACGCTAAATCATAGAGATAAGGCTAAGTATTTGTGACACTCATATCTTGTTATGTGTTTATACGTTTGGAGCGTAATATATCTCGTTGGAAAGATAGATCGGAGCTCTAAAACTATTGTTCCAACTTCATTTTCAATGCATTAATTAAAATTTATAGATTAACCATATATTCACAAATGTTTCTGATTTCACTCTGAACTCGTGTAGAATTTGATGTGGTCATATCTTGTCGTCAGGCGCTGGTTTCAAAATATCAAGGGATAATTGCCTAATTATTATTATTATTATTATTATTATTATTATTATTATTATTATTATTATTATTATTATTATTATTATTATTATTATTATTATTATTATCATTGTTATTATTATCATTGTTATTATTATCATTGTTATTATCATCATTGTTATTATCATCATTGTTATTATCATCATTGTTATTATTATCATTGTTATTATTATTATTGTTATTATTATCGTTGTTATTATTATCGTTGTTATTATTATCGTTGTTATTATTATCGTTATTATTATTATCATTATTATTATCATTATTATTATCAATATTATTATTTTCATCATTATTATTATCATTATTATTATCATTATTATTATTATCATCATTATTATTATCATTATTATTATTATCATTATTATTATTATCATTATTATTATTATCATTATTATTATTATCATCATCATCATTATTATTATTATTATTATTATTATTTAATATTATTATTATTATTATTATTATTATTATTATTATTATTAATATTATTATTATTATTCATATTATTATTATTACTATTATTATTATTATTACTATTATTATTATTACTGTTATTATTATTACTATTATTATTATTACTATTATTATTATTACTATTATTATTACTATTATTATTGCTACTATTATTATTATTATTATTATTATTATTAGGGGTATTATTATTGTTATTTTATTATTATTATTATTATTATTATTATTATTATTATTTTATTATTATTATTATTATTATTATTATTACAAATGTTTCTGATTTCACTCTGAACTCGTGTAGAATTTGATGCGATCATATCTTGCTCTATTTTGTGTCGTTGAAATAGTTTTATATCTCGTTGGAAAGATCTTACCGAGTTTTAAAACTTGTTTTCAGGCGCTGGTTTCAAAATATCAAGGATGATTGCCTAATTTACGTTAAAGGTGCTCTATTTTCGCTGAAAACGCTAAATCATAGCGATAAAGGTGTGTTTAACCGTTTGGAGCGTATTATATCTCATTGGAAAGATAGATCGGAGCTCTAAAGCTATTGTTCCAACTTCATTTACAATGCATTAATTAAAAGTTACAGATTAACCATATATTCACAAATGTTTCTGATTTCACTCCGAACTCGTGTAGAATTTGATGTGATCATATATTGCTCTATTTTGTGCTGTTGAAAGCGTTTAATATCTCGTTAGAAAGATCTTAGCGAGTTCTAAAACTTGTCTTCAGGCGCTGGTTTCAAAATATCAAAGGTTGATTGCCTAATTACTAAAATACACTTTATTTACGCTAAAAGTGCGCTATTTTCGCTGAAAATGCTAAATCATAGAGGTACGGCTAAGTATTTGTGACACTCATATCTTGCTATGTGTTTATCCGTTTGGATCGTATTATATCTAGTTGGAAAGATAGATCGGACGCCCTTAAGCTATTGTTCCAACTTCATTTACAATGCATTAATTAAAAGTTACAAATTAACCATATATTCATAAATGTTTCTGATTTCACTCCGAACTCGTGTAGAATTTGATGCAATTATATCTTGCTCTATTTTTTGCCGTTGAAAGCGTTTAATATCTCGTTGGAAAGATCTTACCGAGTTCTAAAACTTGTCTTCAGTCGCCGGTTTCAAAATATCAAGGGATGATTGCCTAATTACTAAAATACACTTTATTTACGCTAAAAGTGCTCTATTTTCGCTGAAAACGCTAAATCATAGAGATAAGGCTAAGTATTTGTGACACTCATATCTTGTTATGTGTTTATACGTTTGGAGCGTAATATATCTCGTTGGAAAGATAGATCGGAGCTCTAAAACTATTGTTCCAACTTCATTTTCAATGCATTAATTAAAATTTATAGATTAACCATATATTCACAAATGTTTCTGATTTCACTCTGAACTCGTGTAGAATTTGATGTGGTCATATCTTGTCGTCAGGCGCTGGTTTCAAAATATCAAGGGATAATTGCCTAATTATTATTATTATTATTATTATTATTATTATTATTATTATTATTATTATTATTATTATTATTATTATTATTATTATTATCATCATTGTTATTATTATCATTGTTATTATTATCATTGTTATTATCATCATTGTTATTATCATCATTGTTATTATCATCATTGTTATTATTATCATTGTTATTATTATTATTGTTATTATTATCGTTGTTATTATTATCGTTGTTATTATTATCGTTGTTATTATTATCGTTATTATTATTATCATTATTATTATCATTATTATTATCAATATTATTATTTTCATCATTATTATTATCATTATTATTATCATTATTATTATTATCATCATTATTATTATCATTATTATTATTATCATTATTATTATTATCATTATTATTATTATCATTATTATTATTATCATCATCATCATTATTATTATTATTATTATTATTATTTAATATTATTATTATTATTATTATTATTATTATTATTATTATTAATATTATTATTATTATTCATATTATTATTATTACTATTATTATTATTATTACTATTATTATTATTACTGTTATTATTATTACTATTATTATTATTACTATTATTATTATTACTATTATTATTACTATTATTATTGCTACTATTATTATTATTATTATTATTATTATTAGGGGTATTATTATTGTTATTTTATTATTATTATTATTATTATTATTATTATTATTATTATTTTATTATTATTATTATTATTATTATTATTACAAATGTTTCTGATTTCACTCTGAACTCGTGTAGAATTTGATGCGATCATATCTTGCTCTATTTTGTGTCGTTGAAATAGTTTTATATCTCGTTGGAAAGATCTTACCGAGTTTTAAAACTTGTTTTCAGGCGCTGGTTTCAAAATATCAAGGATGATTGCCTAATTTACGTTAAAGGTGCTCTATTTTCGCTGAAAACGCTAAATCATAGCGATAAAGGTGTGTTTAACCGTTTGGAGCGTATTATATCTCATTGGAAAGATAGATCGGAGCTCTAAAGCTATTGTTCCAACTTCATTTACAATGCATTAATTAAAAGTTACAGATTAACGATATATTCACAAATGTTTCTGATTTCACTCCGAACTCGTGTAGAATTTGATGCGATCATATCTTGCTCTATTTGGTGCCGTTCAAAGTGTTTAATATCTCGTTGGAAATATCATACCGAGTTCTAAAACTGGTCTTCAGGCGTTGGTTTCAAAATATCAATGAATCATTGCCTAATTACTAAAATACACTGTATTTACGCTAAACGTGCTCTACTTTCACTGAAAACACTAAATCATGGAGATAAGGCTAAGTATTTGTGACACTCATATCTTGTTGTGTGTTTATCCGTTTGGAGCGTAATATATCTCGTTGGAAAGATAGACCGGAGCTCTAAAACTATTGTTCCAACTTCATTTACAATGCATTAATTAAAAGTTACAGATTAACGATATATTCACAAATGTTTCTGATTTGACTCCGAACTCGTGTAGAATTTGATGCGATCATATCTAGCTCGATTTTGTGCCATTCAAAGCGTTTAATATCTTGTTGGAAATATCATACCGACTTCTAAAACTTGTCTTCAGGCGCTGGTTTCCAAATATCAAGGGATGATTGCCTAATTACTAAAATACACTGTATTTACTCTAAAAGTGCTCTATTTTCGCTGAAAACGCTAAATCTTAGAGATAAGGCTAAGTATTTGTGACACTCATATCTTGCTGTGTGTTTATCCATTTGGAGCGTATTATATCTCGTTGGAAAGATAGATCGGGGCTCGAAAGCTATTGTTCCAACTTCATTTACAATGCATTAATTAAAAGTTACAGATTAACCATATATTCACAAATGTATCTGATTTCACTCTGAACTCGTGTAGAATTTGATGCGATCATATCTTGCTCTATTTTGTGCCGTTGAAATCGTTTAATATCTCGTTGGAAAGATCTTAATGAGTTATAAAACTTGTCTTCAGGCGCTGGTTTCAAAATATCATGGGATGACTGACTAATTACTAAAATACACTGTATTTACGCTAAAAGTACTCTATTTTCTCTGAAAACGGTAAATCATAGAGATAAGGCTAAGTATTTCTGACACTCGTATCTTGCTGTGTGTTTATCCATTTGGAGCTTATTATATCTCGTTGGAAAGATAGATCGGAGCTCTAAAGCTATTGTTCCAACTTCATTTACAATGCATTAATTAAAAGTTACAGATTAACCATATATTCACAAATGTTTTTAATTTCACTCCGAAGTCGTGTAGAATTTTATACGATCATATCTTGCTCTAATTTGTGCCATTGAAAGCCTTTAATATCTCGTTGGAAAGATCTTACCGAGTTCTAAAACTTGTCTTCAGGCGCTGGATTCAAAATATCAAGGGATGATTGCCTAATTTCAAAAATACACAGTATTTACGCTAAAAGTGCTCTATTTTCGCTGAAAACGCTAACTCTTAGAGATAAGGCTAAGTATTTGTGACACTCATATCTTGCTGTGTGTTTATCCATTTGGAGCGTATTATATCTCGTTGGAAAGATAGATCGGGGCTCGAAAGCTATTGTTCCAACTTCATTTACAATGCATTAATTAAAAGTTACAGATTAACCATATATTCACAAATGTTTCTGATTTCACTCTGAACTCGTGTAGAATTTGATGCGATCATATCTTGCTCTATTTTGTGCCGTTGAAAGCGTTTAATATCTCGTTGGAAAGATCTTAGTGAGTTATAAAACTTGTCTTCAGGCGCTGGTTTCAATTTTTGGGTAAACTGTAAGTATATAAACCAATCACCCAAGAGAAGAGGGGGGAAAGAATGTACAAGCAGGAAAGAAAACAAAACTTAAGGTTATCCAAGCAAGGATAACCCCAAAAACCAACCACAAAAAGCCACCAAACCCCGAAGCCACCTCCTAAAGAAAGAGAGGTGCTGCACCAAGGGGTCAAAAAACACTACAAAAAACAGCACTAAGAAAACAGCCAACCAAAACCAAAAGGAAGGCAAACAAAAAGCACCCTAAAAGGTTATATTTTCATGCGGATAAATGCTGTAAAGGATCTTGTAAACAAAATGCTGAATCTTGGCAAAAACATCTTCATATTTAGGAGCAAGACCGTCAAAGCAAGCAGCATTCCGAGTCCTCCAAATCCAGTAGATGGAGCAGCAGAAAGCAATCCTAGCCGCCTTAGCCTTGATGCCGGACCCTTGCCTCATCCTCTTGATCCATTTCAACGCGCTAAGCAAAGTCCCCATCTCCCTTGGAATATCCAGCCAGTTCCTCACTCTATGCCAAACCTTACCTGAAAAAGAGCAAGCAAAAAATAGGTGTGGCACCGTTTCCGGACCACCCTTACAAAATTGGCACATATTAACAACATCCAACCGATGTAAATGATCAAAGGTAGCAAGCCGATCTCTGAAAGCCAACCAAGCCGTGAAGGAGAACTTGGGGGGGATGTAGTTCTTCCAAATAAAGGACATCCACATATGAGTCCCCCCCTTAATTCTAAGGAGATTATAGACCTTGGCCGAGGATAGCTTCCCATTAATTTGGCAGCCCTCAAGAAAAGTGATGGCATCATTAACATTGCCAAAGTGGGACAGAATCTGATTTCTAATCAAAGCAATCTTCTTAATAAGTTGGGAGTCCCTATTATTAGGTGTGAACTCCCAAACACCTCTGCCATTAAGAAAAACACCATGGATCCACCTAACCCAAAGGTTATCCTTTTTAGTATGGATATCCCAAAGGGTTTTAGCAATCAGAGCAGAGTTCCAAGTATGAGTATCATGGATACCAAGACCACCCTCCTCCTTGGGGAGGCAAATATCAGTCCATGCAACTCTAGCATACTTACACCCCCAAAGGAAGATACGACAGATAGAGGTAATTCTATCAAGTACTGCCTTAGGTATGGGGAGTGTTTGTAGCCAGAAAGAATGCACCCCTTGAATAACAGATTTGATAAGCTCAACCCTCCCCGCATAAGAGGGTGTCTTAGTGTTCCAAGCATTGATAAAATTATTAATGGAATCCAATAAAGGAGCATACTGTGCAACAACAATCTTGAGAGGAGCTAAAGGGATCCCAAGGTATTTCACAGGGAAGGACCCCTCCTTAAAGTCAATCAAATGAAGGATATGATTAAGATCATGATCAGCCAGCCCACCAATGAAAATGTTAGACTTATCAAAGTTGACTTTGAGGCCAGAAACATTTCCAAAATCATCCAAAGTGTCAATAAGGACTTTAATAGAAGGATAATCCCCCCTAGAAAATAACATGAGATCATCAGCATAAGCAACATGGGAGATGTTAAGTTTCCCACATTTTGGGTGGAACTTAAACGGGGGCACTTTAGTCCTGTGATGAAGAAGTCTAGAAAGGTATTCAAGACAGATCACAAACAGGAGAGGAGACATAGGGTCCCCTTGCCTAAGCCCCCTTTTGCCCTTAATGTGACCATGGAGGACCCCATTAATTGAAATGGAGAAAGAAGGAGTAGTCACACATTCCATAATCCAATTGACAAATTTGGTCGGGAAACCAATAGTCAAAAGAACATTGCAAAGAAAGTCCCAGGAGATGGTATCATAAGCCTTCCTAAGATCCACCTTAATCATAGATCTAGGAGACATACGCTTTCTAGTATAGCCTTTGATAAGCTCTTGGGCAAGAAAAACATTGTCAAGCATAAGCCTCCCATCAATAAAAGCCCCTTGGGAGGGATCAATCAAATCAGGTAAACAAGGGATCAGCCTATTTGCAATGATCTTGGTGATAGTCTTATAAATGACATTGGTACAAGAGATAGGCCTGAAATCAGCCGCAGTAGGATCATGGGAGGTTTTGGGTATAAGGGCAATCACAGTGTGGTTAAGCTGCTTCAAGAGCTTACCAGATTTGAAGAAGCCTTTAATAGCCAAAACCACATCATGACCAACAATATTCCAATTGTGTTTGAAAAAAGCAGAAGTATACCCATCAGGACCCGAAGATTTGTCATCACCAATATCGAAAATGGCATTCTTAATCTCCAAATCTGAGATAGGATTAACAAGATCAATGGCCTTGCTATTATCAAGACACTTACCCGAAAGAATGATGGTAGTGTCAATGTCCAAAGTAGGACAGTAAGTGCCAAAGAGATCAGTGTAGAATCTCACAAATTCACCAGCCACCTGGTCAAGAGAGGTGGTATACCTCCCATCCTCAAGTTTGATGGAGGTAATGGAGTTTTTAGCCACGTTTTTCTTAACAATAGAATGAAAATATTTGGATCCCCGGTCGCTAAGCAAAAGGTGATTAGCTTTTGCTTTTTGTCTAAAAAAGTCCTCCTCGACACTCTTGAGGTAAAGAGCATTTTTCTTAGCAAGGTTAACCTCATGCTTGATATCATCATCAAGAGGAGAAAGAAGAGAAAGAGCATGGAGTCTCTTATATTCTTTTTTAGCCTCGTTAGCCTTAAAAGAGATGTGGCCAAAAGCATTGAAGTTGAGTTCTTTCAAAGGCCTTTTAAGTCTCTTAAGCTTGCGTACAAGCCTAAATTGAGGGGTGCCATATAACTCTTGGAACCAATGCGTGGTGAGAATAGCATTGAAGGCCTCATGTTTAAGCCACATGTTAAAGAACTTGAAGGGCCTAGACCCCTTAGGCATATTATGGCCGATAGTAACAAGAGAGGCGCAATGGTCAAACTCTACCTCCATTTCAAAGAAATGCGTCTTACAAGTAATGTTATTGGTAGACCATAAGGATTTCATGAGGACTCTATCAAGTTTGGCCCAAAGGGACCCCCTATTCCAGGTGAGGAATTCCCCGGTGGAAGGGGTATCCACAAGGTTAGCTTGGACCTTGAAATCATTAAGGTGTTGAATATAGTAGGCCGAGGGAGGAGTTGGTCCAATCCTCTCATTAGGGCTACCAAGACAATTGAAATCCCCCATAACAAGCCAAGGGTGGCTAATATGGGGTTCAAGGCTAGCAATATTCTCCCAAAGAGTCCTTCTTTCCACAACCGTATAGAGGGCATATATAAAAGTCACCAAGAAAACATTTTTGGTGACTTTACAAAGCACCTCACAATGGATGTGTTGGCAATCAACTTCCAAGACATTCAAATCCACAAAAGTAGGGTCCCAAAGGAGGGCCATTCTGCCCCCCTCAATCAAATCAAAGTTAGTCTTAAACAGCCAATTAGGCCATCTATTAGACATGAACTTATCAAAGTTGGAGGTGGACAGCTTTGTTTCAAGGAGGCAGCAAACATGTACCTTATTATTCCTCATGAAAGAACAAATAGAGTTTTGTTTTGAGGTCTTATTAAGACCTCTAATGTTCCAAGAGGACACTAACATTAAAAATGTTTATGGGTCTTCCTCCCAACAAACCTCCTTGTCATAAAAGGCCTCGGCTTTTGTTTAATGTTACCCCTCGGTTGATACCTATCCAAGAAAAGGAAGTAAGCCTTTTCCATAAATAGAGGAGAGACTTCATATCCCTCTTCCGTGGGGTATAATCCGGGTAAAGACTCCAAACATTCAATAGTAAAATTGATGCCTTTTGTCAAATGATTCTTAGTAGTTTCCAAATAGTCATCAAGTCTAGTAAAGTTTTCTTTGACGTCTTCAATATGTTTAAGGTGTATCCAAGGCTTATTGTCAATGTTTAGGTCCACCTTGACCACCACATCATCAAGAAAAGCCTCTTGAATATCATGAACAATACGAATAGAATCCTTAGGGACATTTCTAAGGTCCTTGACCTTACAAGCATTCCCTTGAAGGGTACCATCCTCAAAATGGCGGTTTAAGCAATGTCTATAGACTCCTTTTAAGAATTTGGGGGAATACACATAACCATGTTTGTTTGGTTTGACCCCGGGGAGGGCCTCCAAACAAGATTTGGTAAATTGCACACCGGAGGTCTTTTCCCCCACAATTCTAAGGTTATGATCAAGCTTAATAATGGGGATATCCACCTCATCTTGGTGTTTCAACTTTATAATAGGGTGGAGGGCGTCCACGGGATCCAAGTCAAACACCACCTCATCCTCAAAGGTGTCAAGGAGTGATGTTTTAACTATACGGACAGTTTTATCAATAGTAGTATCCACCTCTTGGGGAGGTGGGTCTCCTTTTTCCTCATCCTCATCCTCAACAATGAACTTATTAGGCCCACGCCTACATCTAGTAACTTTAAAGAAAGGGTGGTCCCCTTTCTTATTGTTATGAACCTCATTTTTTTGAGGTTCCATTGTCACATGCTCTTTCCCATTTCTTTTAGGAGCATTGTCAAAGGTGTTATCATTAGTAGGCTTGTCGTTAACAACCTTGGTAGCCTCTTTATCCTCCTTTTCTTTCCTTTCCCTTTCGGCCAAGACCTTACAAGTGAAGGCATGATGGCCAAAAGTTTTGCAATGAAAGCAAAAGTTAGGATATGTTTCGTACCTCACATGTTGGGTATGAAAGTTCCCATTTGGCAGCTTGATTTTAAGTTCAAGAGGAGGGGGCTTTGAGGCATCCATCTCAATTAAGACCCGGGCAAATTGGGACCTCACCCTTTCTTGGGTTACCCTATTCGTAGCCAAAGGAACCCCCACGCGGGAAGCAATTTCACTAATGATATCTTCTTCCCAAAGCCTTAAAGGAAGATGGGGAAATTGCACCCAAATAGGGAGTTTTAGGAATTCATCACTAGTCATAGTGAAATTATCCGAGAGGGGTTTCAAAGGAAAATTCTTCCCAAGGATAGTATAGGGTCCATCCGAGAGGACTTTAGTCCTATCCTCCTCATTTTGGAACTTAAAGATGACCCAACCTTTGTCATGGGATCTAACTTGGCAAGGTACTTTCCATTTGTTCATCATGTCATGTATAGCTTTGAATCCGGGAAATTTCCCATCAAAATAGGCCACAAGGCAAAAGCCCCATATTTGGACCATAGAAAGCATCTTTCTATTAGAAAGATCAACAAATTCTCCCACCGGTTCAATGAACTTAAGTTTCATACCCTTATCGGGTTCCCTATTGTCTTTGAACAAAGATGCCCAAGGTAGGGGCTTGGAAGTATTAGCATGAACCACACCCTTTCCTTTTTCACCTTGTAATGTCGCGGCATTAGAGGTAGAGGCCAAGGCAATGTCGGTATCCATAGTATTAGCTAAAGCCGTAGGGAGGGCAGATTTGTTGGCCAACCCAAAAGCCAAAGAATTGTGAGAAATGTTAGGAGTAACATTCATTTTATCAATGCTTTTTAAAGGAACCGAGGGTTCAATGTCCAAGGGTGGGACATTGACCCCTAAAACAGAGGCATCTCCATCATTATCAATAGCAACATTCATAGAAATAGGGGTAACACAGCCAGTTTTATCACCCTTGCTCAAAGAGGAAGCATCAACACAAGTTTTAGTAGCCGAATTAACATCACACACATTTTCGGGCACAATAGAAGCATCAATATCTTTGGAACCAACAAGAGGTTCCTCATTCTCACACACATTATCAATACTAGGATCATTCGAGCTAAGAAGGAGAGAACTTACCTCTACCTCAATGGTAGCCGAGGAGGAAGAATGATCCTTGCTAGGTTCATAGGTTGCATCTTCTTGGAGAGACGAGTTTTGTTCACTTTGAACATCATCCGAGAGAAGCTCATCCACCTCCTTAGCTTGCGCCTTAGCTCTAAGCCGAGTGGAGGATTTGGTAGGAGGTTTGGAGGCCTTCTTTTTGGTCTTCCCCTTAGGCATATTGACCGAGAGGGGGAGAAAGGAAGCACCTCCAAAACTTACATGAAGCTTCGGTACAACAATGGAGAAAACCGAACTGTTCACCCAAAAGAGCCGTTGGAGAAGAAGAGTACGGCCAACCCAAGGAGAGGTCCGATGATGGAAAAACTTGGAGAAAGTAAATCCCCAAGCTAAGGGGAACCAGAATCTATGCTAGAATCAAGAATCCACCAAGAGATGAAGGCTGGAGGGGCGTTGACCTTTTTCTCGTGAATAGTAACACCGAAACGAGGAAGGTCGGAAAAACACTCCAGACCTCCAAAAAAGAGCTCGAAAATTAGAGAATCTACACACCTTCAGGCGCTGGTTTCAAAATATCAAGGGATGACTGCCTAATTACTAAAATACACTGTACTAATTAAAAGTTACAGATTAACCATATATTCACAAATGTTTTTGATTTCACTCTGAACTCGTGTAGAATTTGATGCGATCATATCTTGCTCTATTTTATGCCGTTCAAAGCGTTTACTATCTCGTTGGAAAGATCTTACCGAGTTCTAAAACTTGTCTTCAGGCGCTGGTTGCAAAATATCAAGGGATGATTGCCTAATTACTAAAATACACTTTATTTACGCTAAAAGTGCTCTATTTTCGCTGAAAACGCTAAATCATAGAGATAAGGCTAAGTATTTGTGACACTCATATCTTGTTGTGTGTTTATCCGTTTGGAGCGTAATATATCTCGTTGGAAAGATAGATCGGAGCTCTAAAACTATTGTTCCAACTTCATTTACAATGCATTAATTAAAAGTTACAGATTAACGATATTTTTACAAATGTTTCTGATTTCACTCCGAACTCGTGTAGCATTTGATGCGATCATATCTAGCTCTATTTTGTGCCGTTCAAAGCGTTTAATATCTCGTTGGAAATATCATACCGAGTTCTAAAACTTGTCTTCAGGCGCTGGTTTCAAAAAATCAAGGGATGACTGCCTAATTACTAAAATACACTGTATTTACGCTAAAAGTGCTCTATTTTCTCTGAAAACGGTAAATCATAGAGATAAGGCTAAGTATTTCTGACACTCGTATCTTTCTGTGTGTTTATTAATTTGGAGCTTATTACATCTCGTTGGAAAGATAGATCGGAGCTCTAAAGCTATTGTTCCAACTTCATTTACAATGCATTAATTAAAAGTTACAGATAAACCATATATTCACAAATGTTTCTGATTTCACTCCGAAGTCGTGTAGAATTTTATACGATCATATCGTGCTCTAATTTGTGCCATTGAAAGCCTTTAATATCTCGTTGGAAAGATCTTACCGAGTTCTAAAATTTGTCTTCAGGCGCTGGTTTAAAAATATCAAGGGATTTTTGCCTAATTTCAAAAATACACAGTATTTACGCTAAAAGTGATCTATTTTCGCTGAAAACGCTAAATCTTAGAGATAAGGCTAAGTATTTGTGACACTCATATCTTGATGTGTGTTTATCCATTTGGAGCATATTATATCTCGTTGGAAAGATAGATCGGGGCTCGAAAGCTATTGTTCCAACTTCATTTACAATGCATTAATTAAAAGTTACAGATTAACCATATATTCACAAATGTTTCTGATTTCACTCTGAACTCGTGTAGAATTTGATGCGATCATATCTTGCTCTATTTTGTGCCTTTGAAAGCGTTTAATATCTCGTTGCAAAGCTCTTAATGAGTTATAAAACTTGTCTTCAGGCGCTGGTTTCAAAATATCAAGGAATGACTGCCTAATTACTAAAATACACTGAATTTACGCTAAAAGTGCTCTATTTTCCGTGAAAACGCTAAATCATAGAGATAAGCCTAAGTATTTGTGACACTCATATCTTGCTGTGTGTTTATCCGTTTGGAGCGTATTATATCTCGTGGGAAAGATATATCGGAGCTCTAAAGATATTGTTCCAACTTCATTTACAATGCATTAATTAAAAGTTACAGATTAACTATATATTCACAAATGTTTCTGATTTCACTCCGAAGTCGTGTAGAATTTTATACGATCATATCTTGCTCTAATTTGTGCTGTTGAAAGCCTTTAATATCTCGTTGGAAAGATCTTACCGAGTTCTAAATTTTGTCTTCCGGCGCTGGTTTCAAAATATCAAGAGATGATTGCCGAATTTCAAAAATACACAGTATTTACGCTAAAAGTGCTCTATTTTCGCTGAAAACGCTAAATCATATAGATAAGGCTAAGTATTTGTGACACTCATATCTTGCTGTGTGTTTATCCGTTTCGAGCGTATTATATCTCGTTGGAAATATAGATCAGAGCTCTAAAGCTATTGTTCCAACTTAATTTACAATGAATTAATTAGAAGTTACAAATTAACCATATATTCACAAATGTTTCTGATTTCACTCCGAACTCGTGTAGAATTTGATGCGATCATATCTTGCTCTATTTTGTGCCGTTGAAAGCGTTTAATATCTCGTTGGAACGATCTTACCGAGTTCTAAAACTTGTCTTTTGGTGCTGGTTTCAAAATATCAAGGTATGATTGCCTAATTACTAAAATACACTGTATTTACGCTTAAAGTGCTCTATTTTCGCTGAAAACGCTAAATCATAGAGATAAGGCTAAGTATGTGTGACACTCATATCTTGCTGTGTGTGGATCCATTTGGAGCGTATTATATCTCGTTGGAAAGATAGATCGGAGCTCTAAAGCTATTGTTCCAACTTAATTTACAATGCATTAATTAAAAGTTACAGATTAACCATATATTCACAAATGTTTCTGATTTCACTCCGAACTCGTGTAGAATATGATGCAATCATATCTTGCTCTATTTTGTGCCGTTGAAAGCGTTTAATATCTCTTTGGAAAGCTCTTACCGATTTCTAAAACATGTCTTCAGGCGCTGGTTTCAAAATATCAAGGGATGATTGCCTAATTACTAAAATACACTGTATTTACGCTAAAAGTGCTCTATTTTCGCTTAAAACGCTAAATCATAGAGATAAGGCTAAGTATTTGTGACACTCATATCTTGGTGTGTGTTTATTCGTTTGGAGCGTATTATATCTCGTCGGAAAGATAGATCGGAGCTTTAAAGCTATTGTTCCAACTTCATTTACAATGCATTAATTAAAAGTTACAGATTAACCATATATTCACAAATGTTTCTGATTTCACTCCGAACTCGTATAGAATTTGATGCGATCATATCTTGCTCTATTTTGTGCCTTTGAAAGCGGTTATTATCTAGTTGGAACGATCTTACCTAGTTCTAAAACTTGTCTTCTGGCGCTGGTTTCAAAATATCAAGGGATGATTGCTTAATTACTAAAATACACTGAATTTACGCTAAAAGTGCTCTATTTTCGCTGAAAACGCTAAATCATAGAGATAAGGCTAAGTATTTGTGACACTCATATCTTGCTATGTGTTTATCCGTTTGGATCGTATTACATCTAGTTGGAAAGATAGATCGGACGCCCTAAAGCTATTGTTCCAACTTCATTTACAATGCATTAATTAAAAGTTACAGATTAACCATATATTCACAAATGTTTCTGATTTCACTCCGAACTCGTGTAGAATTTGATGCGATCATATCTTGCTCTATTTTGTGCTGCTGAAAGCGTTTAATATCTCGTTGGAAAGATCTTACCGAGTGCTCTATTTTCGCTGAAAACTCTAAATCATAGAGATAAGGCTAAGTATTTGTGACACTCATATCTTGTTATGTGTTTATACGTTTGGAGCGTAATATATCTCGTTGGAAAGATAGTTCGGAGGTCTAAAACTATTGTTCCAACTTCATTTACAATGCATTAATTAAAATTTATAGATTAACCATATATTCACAAATGTTTCTGATTTCACTCTGAACTCGTGTAGAATTTGATGCGGTCATATATTGCTCTATTATGTGCCGTTGAAAGCGTTTAGTATCT
>CAMAPE010000005.1:1490000-1492500 GCA_945859875.1 Cuscuta europaea
GATAGATCGGAGCTCTAAAGCTATTGTTCCAAGTTCATTTACAATGCATTAATTAAAAGTTACAGATTAACCATATATTCACAAATGTTTCTGATTTCACTCCGAAGTCGTGTAGAATTTTATACGATCATATCTTGCTCTAATTTGTGACACTCATATCTTGGTGTGTGTTGATCCGTTTGGAGCGTATTATATCTCGTTGGAAAGATAGATCGGAGATTTAAAGCTATTGTTCCAACTTCATTTACAATGCATTAATTAAAAGTTACAGATTAACCATATATTCACAAATGTTTCTGATTTCACTCCGAACTCGTGTAGAATGTGATTGGATCATATCATGCTCTATTTTGTGCCGTTGAAAGCGTTTAATATCTCGTTGGAAAGATCTTACCGAGTTCTAAAACTTGTCTTCAGGCTCTGGTTTCAGAATATGAAGGGATGATTGCCTAATTACTAAAATACACTGTATTTACGCTAAAAGTGCTCTATTTTCGCTGAAAACGCTAAATCATAGAGATAAGGCTAAGTATTTGTGACACTCATATCTTGCTGTGTGTTTATCCGTTTGCAGCGTATTATATCTCGTTGGAAAGATAGATCGGAGCTCTAAAGCTATTGTTCCAACTTCATTTACAATGCATTAATTAAAAGTTACAGATTAACGATATATTCACAAATGTTTCTGATTTCACTCCGAACTCGTGTAGAATTTGATGCGATCATATCTTGCTCTATTTTGTGCCGTTCAAAGCGTTTAATATCTCGTTGGAAATATCATACCGAGTTCTAAATCTTGTCTTCAGGCGCTGGTTTCAAAATATCAAGGGATGATTGCCTAATTACTAAAATACACTTTATTTACGCTAAAAGTGCTCTATTTTCGCTGAAAACGCTAAATCATAGAGATAAGGCTAAGTATTTGTGACACTCATATCTTGTTATGTGTTTATACGTTTGGAGCGTAATATATCTCGTTGCAAAGATAGATCAGAGCTCTAAAACTATTGTTCCAGCTTCATTTACAATGCATTAATTAAAATTTTTAGATTAACCATATATTCACAAATGTTTCTGATTTCACTCTGAACTCGTGTAGAATTTGATGCGGTCATATATTGCTCTATTTTGTGCCGTTGAAAGCGTTTAGTATCTCGTTGGAAAGATCTTACTGAGTTCTAAAACTTGTCGTCAGGTGCTGGTTTCAAAATATCAAGGGATAATTGCCTAATTATTATTATTATTATTATTATTATTATTATTATTATTATTATTATTATTATTATTATTATTATTATTATTATTATTATTATTATTATTATTATCAATATTATTATCATTGTTATTATTATCATTGTTATTATTATCGTTGTTATTATTATCGTTATTATTATTATCATTATTATTATTATCATTATTATTATCATCATTATTATTATCATTATTATTATTATCATCATTATTATTATCATTATTATTATTATCATTATTATTATTATCATTATTATTATTATCATTATTATTATTATTTTTTATTATTATTATTATTATTATTATTTTTTATTAGTATTATTAATATTATTATTATTATTCATATTATTATTATTACTAATATTATTATTATTACTATTATTATTATTACTGTTATTATTATTACAATTATTATTACTATTATTATTGCTATTATTATTATTACTATTATTATTACTATTATTATTATTGCTATTATTATTATTATTATTATTATCATCATCATTATTACTATTATTATTATTATTATTAGGGGTATTATTATTATTGTTATTTTATTATTATAATAATAATAATTATTATTATTATTATTATTATTATTTTTACAAATATTTCTGATTTCACTCTGAACTCGTGTAGAATTTGATGCGATCATATCTTGCTCTATTTTGTGTCGTTGAAATTGTTTAATATCTCGTTGGAAAGATCTTACCGAGTTCTAAAACTTGTTTTCAGGCGCTGGTTTCAAAATATCAATGATGATTGCCTAATTACTAAAATACACTGTATTTACGCTAAAGGTGCTCTATTTTCGCTGAAAACGCTAAATCATAGGGATAAGGCTAAGTATTTGTGACACTCATATCTTTGTGTGTGTTTACCCGTGTGGAGCGTATTATATCTCGTTGGAAAGTTAGATCGGAGCTCTAAAGCTATTGTTCCAACTTCATTTACAATGCATTAATTAAAAGTTACAGATTAACCATATATTCATAAATGTTTCTAATTTCACCCCGAACTCGTGTAGAATTTGATGCAATCATATCTTGCTCTATGTTGTGCCGTTGAAAGCGTTTAATATCTCGTTGGAAAGATCTTACCGAGTTCTAAAACTTGTCTTCAGGCGCTGGTTTCAAAATATCAAGGGATGATTGCCTAATTACTAAAATACACTGTATTTACGCTAAAAGTGCTCTATTTTCGCTGAAAACACTAAATCATAGAGATAAGGCTAAGTACTTGTGACACT
>CAMAPE010000005.1:1497500-1500000 GCA_945859875.1 Cuscuta europaea
CGTATTATATCTCGTTGGAAAGTTAGATCGGAGCTCTAAAGCTATTGTTCCAACTTCATTTACAATGCATTAATTAAAAGTTACAGATTAACCATATATTCATAAATGTTTCTAATTTCACCCCGAACTCGTGTAGAATTTGATGCAATCATATCTTGCTCTATGTTGTGCCGTTGAAAGCGTTTAATATCTCGTTGGAAAGATCTTACCGAGTTCTAAAACTTGTCTTCAGGCGCTGGTTTCAAAATATCAAGGGATGATTGCCTAATTACTAAAATACACTGTATTTACGCTAAAAGTGCTCTATTTTCGCTGAAAACACTAAATCATAGAGATAAGGCTAAGTACTTGTGACACTCATATCTTGCTGTGTGTTTATCCGCTTGGAGCGTATTATATCTCGTTGGAAAGATAGATCGGAGCTCTAAAGCTATTGCTCCAACTTCATTTACAGCGCATTAATTAAAAGTTACAGATTAACCATATATTCACAAATGTTTCTGATTTCACTCTGAACTCGGGTAGAATTTGATGCGATCATATCTTGCTCTATTTTGTGCCGTTGAAAGTGTTTAATATCTCGTTGGAAAGCTCTTACCGAGTTCTAAAACTTGTCTTCAGGCGCTGGTTTTAAAATATCAAGGGATGATTGCCTAATTAGTAAAATACACTGTATTTACGCTAAAACTGCTCTATTTTCGCTGAAAACGCTAAATCATAGAGATAAGGCTAAGTATTCGTGACACTCATATCTTGCTGTGTGTTTATCCGTTTGGATCGTATTAAATCTCGTTGGAAAGATAGATCGGAGCTCTAAAGCTAATGTTCCAACTTAATTTACAATGCATTAAATAAAAGTTACAGATTAACCATATATTCACAAATGTTTCTGATTTCACTCCGAACTCGTGTAGAATTTGATGCGATCATATCTTGCTCTATTTTGTTCCGTTGAAAGCGTTTGATATCTCGTTGGAAAAATATTATCGAGTTCTAAAACATGTCTTCAGGCGCTGGTTTTAAAATATCAAGGGATGATTGCCTAATTATTAAAATACACTGTAATTACGCTAAAAGTGCTCTATTTTCGCTGAAAACGCTAAATCATAGAGATAAGGCTAAGTATTTGTGACACTCATATCTTGCTGTGTGTTTATCCGTTTGGAGCGTATTATATCTCGTTATAAAGATAGATCGGAGCTCTAAAGCTATTGTTCCAACTTCATTTACAATGCATTAATTAAAAGTTACAGATTAACCATATATTCACAAATGTTTCTGATTTCTCTCCAAACTCGTGTAGAATTTGATGAGATCATATCTTGCTATATTTTGTGCCATTGAAAGCGTTTAATATCTCGTTGGAAACATCTTACCGAGTTCTCAAACTTGTCTTCAGGCGCTGGTTTCAAAATATCAAGGGATGATTTCCAAATTACTAAAATACACTGTATTTACGCTAAAAGTGCTCTATTTTCGCTGAAAACGCTAAATAATAGAGATAAGGCTAATTATTTGTGACACTCATATCTTGCTGTGTGTTTATCCGTTTGGAGAGTATTATATCTCATTGGAAATAGATCGGAGCTCTAAAGCTATTGTTCCAACTTCATTTACAATGCATTAATTAAAAGTCACAGATTAACCATATATTCACAAATGTTTCTGATTTCACTCCGAATTCTTGTAGAATTTGATGCGATCATATCTTCCTCTATTTTGTGCCGTTGAAAACGTTTAATATGTCGTTTGAAAGATCTTACCGAGTTCTAAAACTTGTCTTCAGGCGCTGGTTTTAAAATATCAAGGGATGATTGCATAATTACTAAAATACACTTTATTTACGCTAAAAGTGCTCTATTTTCGCTGAAAACGCTAAATCATAGAGATAAGGCTAATTATTTGTGACACTCATATCTTGCTGTGTGTTCATCCGTTTGAAGCGTATTATATCTCATTGGAAAGATAGATCGGAGCTCTAGAGCTATTGTTCCAACTTCATTTACAATGCATTAATTAAAAGTTATAGATTAACCATATGTTCATAAATGTTTCTAATTTCACTCCGAACTCGTGTAGAATTTGATACGATCATATCTTGCTCTATTTTTTGCCATTGAAAGTGATTTCAATCTCGTTGGAAAGATCTTACCGATTTCTAAAACTTGACCTCAGGCGCGGGTTTCAAAATATCAAGGGATGATTGCCTAATTACTAAAATACACTGTATTTACGCTAAAAGTCCTCTATTTTCGCTGAAAACGCTAAATCATAGAGATAAGGCTTAGTATTTGTGACACTCATATCTTGCTGTGCGTTTATCCCTTTGGAGCGTATTATATCTCGTTGGATAGATAGATCGGAGCTCTAAAGCTATTGTTCGAACTTCATTTACAATCCATTAATTAAAAGTTACAGATTAACCATAATAATAATAATAATAATAATAATAATAATAATAATAATAATAATAATAATAATAATAATAATAATAATAATA
>CAMAPE010000005.1:1502500-1505000 GCA_945859875.1 Cuscuta europaea
AAGGGATGATTGCCTAATTACTAAAATACACTGTATTTACGCTAAAAGTGCTCTATTTTCGCTGAAAACGCTAAATCATAGAGATAAGGCTAAGTATTTGTGACACTCATATCTTGCTGTGTGTTTATCCGTTTGGAGCGTATTATATCTCGTTGGAAAGATAGATCGGAGCTCTAAAGCTATTGTTTCAACTTCATTTACAATGCATTAATTAAAAGTTACAGATTAACGATATATTCACAAATGTTTCTGATTTCACTCCGAACTCGTGTAGAATTTGATGCGATCATATCTTGCTCTATTTTGTGCCGTTCAAAGCGTTTAATATCTCGTTGGAAATATCATACCGAGTTCTAAAGCTTGTCCTTAGGCGCTGGTTTCAAAATATCAAGGGATGATTGCCTAATTACTAAATTACACTTTATTTACGCTAAAAGTGCTCTATTTTAGCTGAAAACGCTAAATCATAGAGATAAGGCTAAGTATTTGTGACACTCATATCTCGTTATGTGTTTATAGGTTTGGAGCGTAATATATCTCGTTGCAAAGATAGATCGGAGCTCTAAAACTATTGTTCCAGCTTCATTTACAATGCATTAATTAAAATTGGGAGAACTATCAAATAAGCCCTCGAACTTTCATAAAAAGTGCAAATAAACCCTTTTACGGGAGACTCTGTCCGTCTATCTCCATTTGGGGCGGTTTCCGGTGGAATATTTTTATGATTTTTTTTATCGTCTTCTTCATTAAGTCTAGTTTACTCATACCAAATTTCAGCTAAAAATGCAATCGATAAGGAAGTCAAATGATTTTCTGAAGTATATTGCGCTGTCTAACTGCGCAGTTATTCTCAAAAATTCATTTGTCAGCCTTACCGATTGAATTTTTAGCTGCAATTTGGTACGAATAAACTAGACTTAATGACGAAAATACTCAGAAAATTTCATCAAAAAATTCCTCCGGAAAGCGCCCCAAATGGAAACGGCCGGACAGAGCATCCTATAAAAGGACTTATTTGCACTTTTTATGAAACTTCGAGGGCTTATTTGATAGTTCTCCCATTAAAATTTTTAGATTAACCATATATTCACAAATGTTTCTGATTTCACTCTGAACTCGTGTAGAATTTGATGCGGTCATATATTGCTCTATTTTGTGCCGTTGAAAGCGTTTAGTATCTCGTTGGAAAGATCTTACTGAGTTCTAAAACTTGTCGTCAGGTGCTGGTTTCAAAATATCAAGGGATAATTGCCTAATTATTATTATTATTATTATTATTATTATTATTATTATCAATATTATTATCATTGTTATTATTATCATTGTTATTATTATCATTGTTATTATTATCGTTATTATTATTATCATTATTATTATTATCATTATTATTATCATCATTATTATTATCATTATTATTATCATCATTATTATTATCATTATTATTATTATCATTATTATTATTATCATTATTATTATTATCATTATTATTATTATTATTATTATTATTATTATTATTTATTAGTATTATTAATATTATTATTATTATTATTATTATTATTCATATTATTATTATTACTAATATTATTATTATTACTATTATTATTATTACTGTTATTATTATTACAATTATTATTACTATTATTATTATTGCTATTATTATTATTACTATTATTATTACTATTATTATTATTGCTATTATTATTATTATTATTATTATTATTATTATTATTATCATCATCATTATTACTATTATTATTATTAGGGGTATTATTATTATTATTGTTATTTTATTATTATAATTATTATTATTATTATTATTATTATTATTATTACAAATGTTTCTGATTTCACTCTGAACTCGTGTAGAATTTGATGCGATCATATCTTGCTCTATTTTGTGTCGTTGAAATTGTTTAATATCTCGTTGGAAAGATCTTACCGAGTTCTAAAACTTGTTTTCAGGCGCTGGTTTCAAAATATCAAGGATGATTGCCTAATTACTAAAATACACTGTATTTACGCTAAAGGTGCTCTATTTTCGCTGAAAACGCTAAATCATAGGGATAAGGCTAAGTATTTCTGACACTCATATCTTGGTGTGTGTTTACCCGTTTGGAGCGTATTATATCTCGTTGGAAAGTTAGATCGGAGATCTAAAGCTATTGTTCCAACTTCATTTACAATGCATTAATTAAAAGTTACAGATTAACCATATATTCATAAATGTTTCTAATTTCACCCCGAACTCGTGTAGAATTTGATGCAATCATATCTTGCTCTATGTTGTGCCGTTGAAAGCGTTTAATATCTCGTTGGAAAGATATTACCGAGTTCTAAAACTTGTCTTCAGGCGCTGGTTTCAAAATATCAAGGGATGATTGCCTAATTAGTAAAATACACTGTATTTACGCTAAAACCGCTCTATTTTCGCTGAAAACGCTAAATCATAGAGATAAGGCTAAGTATTCGTGACACTCATATCTTGCTGTGTGTTTATCCG
>CAMAPE010000005.1:1510000-1535000 GCA_945859875.1 Cuscuta europaea
AAGGGCTACAACTTACCATATTTGTATTTCTGAAAATCTGAAGTTTTATTTTTTCAGGAATTCGCAGCCAGGTGTTTTTTGCATAAACTCGCAGCCTGTAAACTCGAGTTGAGAAACTCGCAGCCTGCAAACTCGAGCTCAAGAACTCGCAGCCTACAAACTCGCGGTCAACAACTCGCACTCAACAAACTCGCAGCTTGCAAACTCGCAGTCTGACCACGAGTTTTGACCCTGCGAGTTTAGACCTCGAGTTCTTAGAAACTCGAACTCTTGACCTCGAGTTCACAAACTCGAACTCTCATCTCGAGTTCCCCAGACCTCGAGTTTAGGCTTTGAACACTCAGGAACTCGAGTTCTTGACTTAGTAAATTTTCTGATCTTATTTCTCGAACGGTCAGTTTTCTACAGCAACAGGAATGGCTTCTGAATCTAATGCGCAAGGAAACAGCAGTACTCCTCCATCTCTTAGGAAAGGGGAATACCAAATGTGGAGAACTCGTTTCTTGAATTTCCTAGAACACAAAGAAAACTCCGACGCAATGCTGGAATCACTCCTGGAAGGACCAGCTGTACTGATGATTGACGTAGGAGGGGACTCAACAAATAATCCACCCATTCCTCCTGAAACAAGACGAAAGAGGCCTTCTGAATACACTGAAGCAGACAAGCTAAGGCTGAGAGGAGACCTCATGGCCAAAACATACCTTCTCCAAGCCATCCCAAATGAAGTGTATGTGATGATTGACAGTATGCAAACTGCAAAAGAAATGTGGGACGAGATTGAAAAATTACTCCAAGGCACGAGCATAAGCCTAAAAACAAAGAAATCTACTATCTTGATGGCTTATGACTCGTTCAAGGCTGCTCCTGGAGAACCTTTTCACGAGACTCATGCCAGGCTTGTGAAGTTGATGAATGAAATGAGGAAAATCAAAATATTCAGAACCAACCTGGAACTGAATACTAGATTTCTGTCCAGTCTGCACCCATCTTGGAGTAAAACAGTAAAAGACTTGAGACAACGCATTGACATGGATGAAATTGATCTCTTCACCTTGAATGAGCTGCTAAAGGAGTTCGTCAATGACGTTGTATGCACTGAGGAACAATCAAGCCCAAATCCTCTAGCTCTACTAATGGAAGCTCAGCCCAAAAGAGCGTCGAAACCTCTGCAGAAGAAGAAGAAGAAAGTAGTAGAGGTTGAATCTGATGAAGATGAGAGTGATGAAGAAGGAACTGATCTTGAAGCTGAGCTTGCAGATCTCCAGAAGAAGATGGCACTGCTGGCCAAGAAGTTTGCCAAGAGGAACAGCTCTTCAAATAAGCTGCGAACCTCTTCTTCCAACTACAAACAAAAGAACCAGGACCAAAGCTCAGCCAGGAAGGCTACATCAACTGCTAATGCCCCTGTGTGCTATAACTGCGGGAAGCCTGGACACATCAGCAAAGACTGTCGGCTCCCAAAGAAGAGAGATGCAAACTTCTACAAACAGAAGATTCTAATGAATAAACAAAAGCTCTTCTTAGCACAACAGGAGGAAGCAGAAGCCTCTGGCAAACATGCTGAGCTGGTCCAGTGGGCGGAAAATGATTCTGAAGAAGAAGAAGAAGAGGAAGAGAACTTCGCCTTGATGGCAAGGCTGGAGGATGAAGAAGAGAAAAAGGGTGATGCTGCGATCCCCGGAAGCGAATGCTCTACAAGCACCGTAAGTACCTCTAATCACTCTCACACTATACAAACTCAGTCCTTACACAATAAGGACCACCTCATTAAAGAACTGCAGGAGAGATTAGACAATAATTACAGGGTACTGAAACAGAACCTTGACCAAAAATCTTCCTTAAGCGTTCAACTTGAAAATGCCAAAGATCAAATCCAAAGGGTGTCCTCAGACTTTGAAAGCTTTGAACTTAAAATAGCTGAACTAACTAAGAAACTGCAAGACAGTGAAGTTGAGAAAAACATAGCTAAAGCTGACTGTGAATTTTTAAGGAATAAAAGAAGCAGTCTTTTAAGCAAAGTAAAGGAACTTGAAGATGTATGTGTCAGAAGAGGTCAAACCGAACACACAGTTTTTCTAAATCGTATAAGCGACGTTCAGCATTACAACCCAAAAGCTGGTCTTGGATTACCAAACCCGCGTCATTTAAAGAAAGTTGACTGCCGTCAGTTGTACGATGCAACTTACTTGACTCTAGACATTGATAAGAAAATGAAATTTGGGGGTGAAGAAGAAACCACTAAAGAAGAAGAAGAGAAAAGGAGTAATCCTAAAATTGAAACCTCTTTTGACTATTCTCCTCTAGTTGAGAAAGCCCTTTCTAAAGAAAAGGTAATCTACAACGAGGAGGGATTTGATATTTTTAATGTCCCAAAAGGGGTTCCATATTACGAAAGTCCAATGGGTCCCACTCCTAAAACTGGAATTTTTAAGTCTGGACAGGACAAGTGCATCTCTCCACTAGTTCAAAAATATGCAGATCTTCAAAAAACCCTTGAAAATGAGAGAGAGCATTTTGAAACTGAAAAGAAAAGTTCTGAAAGCAACTGGCAAGAACTATTAAGCAAATTTGATGATCTGTCTTTCCAACGAGATATATTACGCTCCAAACGGATAAACACATAACAAGATATGAGTGTCACAAATACTTAGTCTTATCTCTATGATTTAGCATTTTCAGCAAAAATAGAGCACTTTTAGCGTAAATAAAGTGTATTTTAATAATTAGGCAATCATCCCTTGATAGTTTGAAACCGGCGCCTGAAGACAAGTTTTAGAACTCGGTAAGATCTTTCCAACGAAATATTAAACGCTTTCAACGGCACAAAATAGAGCAAGATATGATCGCATCAAATTCTACACGAGTTCGGAGTGAAATCAGAAACATTTGTGAATATATGGTTAATCTGTAACTTTTATTTAATGCATTGTAAATGAAGTTGGAACAATAGCTTTAGATCTCCGATCTATCTTTCCAACGAGATATAATATGCTCCAAACGGATAAACACACAGCAAGATATGAGTGTCACAAATACTTAGCCATCTCTATGATTTAGCGTTTTCAGAGAAAATAGAACACTTTTAGCGTAAATACAGTGTATTTTAGTAATAAGGAAATCATCCCTTGCTATTTTGAAACCATCGACTGAATACAAGTTTTAGAACTTGGTAAGATCTTTCCAACGAGATATTAAACGCTTTCAATGGAACAAAATAAAGCAAGATATGATCGCATCAAATTCTACACGAGTTCGGAGTGAAATCTGAAACATTTGTTTATATATGGTTAATCTGTAACTTTTAATTAATGCATTGTAAATGAAGTTGGAACAATAGATTTAGAGCTCCGATCTATCTTTCCAACGAGATATAATACGCCCCAAACGGATAAACACTCAGTAGGGTATAAGTGTCACAAATACTTAGCCTTATCTCTATGATTTAGCGTTTTCAGCTAAAATAGAGCACTTTTAGCGTAAATACAGTGTATTTTAGTAATTTAGCAATAATCACTTGATTGTTTGAAACCAGCGCCTGAATACAAGTTTTAGAACTCGGTAAGATCATTCAAACGAGATATTAAACGCTTTCAACGGCACAACAAAGAGCAAGATATGATCGCATCAAATTCTACACGAGTTCGGAGTGAAATCAGAAACATTTGTGAATATATGGATAATATGTTACTTTAAACTAATGCATTGTAAATGAAGTTGGAACAATAGTTTTAGACCTCCGATAGATCTTTCCAACGAGATATAATACGCTCCAAACGGATAAACACACAGCAAGATATGAGTGTCACAAATACTTAGCCTTATCTCTATGATTTAGCGTTTTCAGCGAAAATAGAGCACTTTTAGCGTAAATACAGTTTATTTTAGTAATTAGACAATCATCCCTTGATATTCTGAAACCAGAGCCTGAAGACAAGTTTTAGAACTCGGTAAGATATTTCCATAGAGATATTAAACGCTTTCAACGGTACAAAATAGAGCATGATATGATCGCATCACATTCTACACGAGTTCGGAGTGAAATCAGAAACATTTGTGAATATATGGTTAATCTGTTAATTTTAAATAATGCATTGTAAATGAAGTTGGAACAATAGCTTTAGATATCCGATCTATCTTTCTAACGAGATATAATACGCTCCAAACGGATAAACACACACCAAGATATGAGTGTCACAAATACTTAGCCTTATCTCTATGATTTAGTCTTTTCAGAGAAAATAGAGCACTTTTAGCGTAAATACAGTGTATGTTAGTAATTAGGCAATCATCCCTTGATATTTTGAAACCAGCGCCTGAAGACAAGATTTAGAACTCGGTAAGATCTTTCCAACGAGATATTAAACGCTTTCAACAGCACAAAAACATTCTACACGAGTTCGGAGTGAAATCAGAAACATTTGTGAATATTTGGTTAATCTGTAACTTTTAATTAATGTATTGTAAATGAAGTTGGAACAATAGCTTTAGAGCTCCGATCTATCTTTCCAACAAGATATAATACGCACAAAAATTATAAACACACAGCACGATATGAGTGTCACAAATACTTAGCCTTATCTCTATGATTTAGCGTTTTCAGCGAAAATAGAGCACTTTTAGCGTAAATACAGTGTATATTAGTAATTAGGCAATCATCTCTTGATATTTTGAAACCAGCGCCTGAAGACAAGTTTGAGAACTCGGTATAGTCTTTTAAACGAGATATTAAACGCTTTCAACGGCAAAAAATAGAGCAAGATATGATCGCATCAAATTCTACATGAGTTCGGAGTGAAATCAGAAACATTTGTGAATATATGGTTAATCTGTAACTTTTAATTAATTCATTGTAAATGAAGTTGGAACAATAGCTTTAGAGCTCCGATCTATCTTTCCAACTAGATATAATACGATCCAAACGGATAAACACACAGTAAGATATGAGTGTCACAAATAAAAAGCCTTATCTCTATGATTTAGCGTTTCATCAAAAATAGAGCACTTTTAGCGTAAATACAGTGTATTTTAATAATTAGGCAATCATCCCTTGATATTCTGAAACCAGAGCCTGAAGACAAGTTTTAGAACTCGGTAAGATCTTTCCAACGAGATATTAAACACTTTCAACGGCACAAAATAGAGCATGATATGATCGCATCACATTCTACACGAGTTCGGAGTGAAATCAGAAATATTTTTGAATATATGGTTAATCTGTAACTCTTAATTAATTCATTGTAAATGAAGTTGGAACAATAGCTTTAGATTTCCCGTCTATCTTTCCAACGAGATATAATACGCTCCAAATGGATAAACACACAGCAAGATATGAGTGTCACAAATACTTAGCCTTATGTCCATGATTTAGCATTTTCAGCGAAAATAGGGCACTTTTAGCGTAAATACAGTGTATTTCAGTACTTAGGCAATCATCCCTTGATACAATGAAACCCGCGCCTGAAGACAAGTTTTAGAACTCGGTAAGATCTTTCCAACGAGATATTAAACGCTTTCAATGGCACAAAATAGAGCAAGATGTGATCGCCTCAAATTCTACACGAGTTCGGAGTGAAATCAGAAACATTTGTGAATATATGGTTAATCTTTAACTTTTCATTAATGCATTGTAAATGAAGTTGGAACAATAGCTTTAGATCTCCGATCTATCTTTCCAACGAGATATAATACGATCCAAACGGATAAACACGCAGCAAGATATGAGTGTCACAAATAGTTAGCCTTATCTCTATGATTTAGCGTTTTCAGCGAAAATAGAGCACTTTTAGCGTAAATACAGTGTATTTTAGTAATTAGGCAATCATCCCTTGCTATTTTAAAACCAGCGCCTGAAGACAAGTTTTAGAACTCGTAAAGATCTTTCCAACGAGATATTAAACGCTTTCAACGGCACAAAATAAAGCAAGATATGATCGCATCAAATTCTACACGAGTTCAGAGTGAAATCAGAAACATTTGTGAATATATGGTTAATCCGTAACCTTTAATTAATGCATTGTAAATGAAGTTGGAACAATATATTTAGAGCTCCGATCTATCTTTCCAACGAGATATAACACGCCCCAAACGGATAAACACACAGCAGGATATGAGTGTCACAAATACTTAACCTTATCTCTATGATTTAGCGTTTTCAGCGAAAATAGAGCACTTTTAGCGTAAATACAGTGTATTTTTGTAATCAGGCAATCATCCCTTGATATTTTGAAACCAGCGTCTGAATTGATATGTGTGGACTTTTGCTCCACACAATAGGGACTCTCAATTGATGAAAAGAATTGCTATGATCCGAGACTCCATGGTATCTAGATATCCTTCTATACCCGAAACTATTACAAACCTTGGAAAGATGGCTCACAACGGTAAGCTTTTCTCTTCTAAGGTATATGACCTTCTTAGGATGAAAGGGACTACTCATGCATGGATGTCTTTCATTTGGAAAGCCTATATCCCACCCAAGTTTTCTTTCATAATGTGGCTGGCCTACCGTAATAGGCTACCTACATATGACAACATGGTTTACTTTATTATTGTTAATGTTTTTCCCTTTTGTAAGGGTGGTCCGGAGACGGTACCACACCTATTTTTTGAATGCGCTTGTACAGTGCAGATTTGGGAGAGTATCAAAGGATGGCTCGGAATCTCTAGGCAAATGTCATCGTTGAGGAGTGCGGTGAAATGGATTTCAAGAGATTGCAACGGAGCACATATTAGAGCAAAGGCTACGAGGATAGCGTTCAGCTAAACAATCTATTGGATATGGAGGACTAGAAATGCGATTCGTTTTGATGGAGCATCGCTAAAGCTGGATGATACAATTGCACATATCAAGTATATGGTGTACAAAGTGCTATTCTCGCTATATCCGTATCATATGATCCCTTTTTGAATTATAAACTAGCTTGTTTTTTGTCATGAGGTGATGGCTATTGTTTTGATAGATGATAGTAGTTAGAAGTTAAGCTTAAACAGCTTTTGATGTTATAGGATATCTATGCTTGGATATGCCTCAAATTTTGCTCATACGATGTACATAAACTTGGTTACTATCTATATATTTACATTTCCCCAAAAAAAATTGAAACCAGCGTCTGAAGACAAGTTTAAGAACTCGGTAAGATCTTTGCAACGAGATATTAAACGCTTTTAACGGCACAAAATAGAAGATATGATCGCATCAAATTCTACACGAGTTCGGAGTGAAATCAGAAATATTTGTGAATATATGGTTAATCTGTAACTTTTAATTAATGCATTGTTAATGAAGTTGGAACAATAGATTTAGAGCTCCGATCTATCTTTCCAACGAGATATAATACGCTCCAAATGGATAAACACACAGCAAGATATGAGTGTCACAAATACTTAGCCTTATCTCTATGATTTAGCGTTTTCAGCGAAAATATAGCACTTTTAGCGTAAATACAGTGTATTTTAGTAATTAGGAAATCATCCCTTGATTTTTTAAAACCAACGCCTGACGACACGTTTTAGAACTCGGTAAGATCTTTCCAACGTGATATTAAACGCTTTCAACGGCACAAAATAGAGCAATATATGATCGCATCAAATTCTACACGAGTTCGGAGTGAAATCAGAAACATTTGTCAATATATAGTTAATTTGTAACATTTAATTAATGCATTGTAAATTAAGTTGGAACATTAGCTTTAGAGCTCCTATCTATCTTTCCAACGAGATATAATACGCTCCAAACAGATAAACACACAGCAAGATATGAGTGTCACAAATACTTAGCCTTATCTCTATGATTTAGCGTTTTCAGCGAAAATAGAGCTCTTTTCGCGTAAATACAGTGTATTTTAGTAATTAGGCAATCATCCCTTGATATTTTGAAACCAGCGCCTGAGGCCTGGGAAACTCGCGCCTGCTCCGTTCTAGTGAGGGTTGAGAGCTCACTCTCCCGTTTTTGGCCTAACGGTCATATTGCGGCTCACTCACGCCGGAAACAACCAAACAGCGCCAAGCACCACCGCAAACCACCATCAAACACCTTTTTGGAGCTCGTATATCCTCCATATTACTTCCTCCATTTCTTGGTTGAGTAATATTTGGGATATCCCCGCTCCTTCTTCCCCAAATTCGTTCGCATAATCACTATTCACGAAAAAGGTCAACGCACTTTTCTTCATCATCTACTTGGCCGATTTCGATTTTGAGCTTGGATTGGAGTTCGCCTTGGAGAGGAGATCAACCTTATCAAGTTTGTTTCATCATCAAGGAAGGCCGTACAACACCCTACTGTTCACAAACGAAGCCATTGGTACGGATTTCTTAGCTCAAATCAGCAAACAAACTCAAACGCTCTCGGATAAGGAGGGGTTGCTATTTTTAGCTACCCCTTCCATGAATTGAAGTTCTTTCTACCAAGATGCCAAAATCTACGGTTAAAAAGAAGGAGGTCCAGCCTCCTACGAAGTTCTCTTCAAGGTTAAAGGCCAAAGCAAAAACAAAGGACTTGGAGGATGCTATCTCGGCAATGGACCAATTGAGTGACTCCGATTTGGATGTCCACTCCTATGCTAGTGATTCCGAAGGTTCTTCTAGACCTCTACCAGAATTTGCTCCACAACCCCCTGAACCTGAGGTAACCTCTTTACTCCCTCCTAATGAGGTTACAAATGTGGAAAAAATCATGGAAAAAAATGTGGAAAAAACCATGGAGAAAAATGGAAAGGAAATTGCTCTAGGTAAAAAGGGTGCGGATGGAGGAACAATTGATGCCTCTTTGAATGATGATTTGGCAATAACTAAACCCATAACCCAAGGGGGAGGGAATGTAAATGACTCCTATGTTGCTGCATTGGGTAGGCCCTTACCATGGAAGCAAACCGAAACCCCTTTGGTCAAACCATTTGCATCTCTTTTCAAGGACAATAGGGAACCTTCAAAAGGGATGAAACTAAGGTTCATTGAACCAGTTGGGGAGTATGTGGACTTGCATAAGAGGATCATGCCATCAATAGAGGAGATTTGGGGACATTGCCTAGTGGGGTACTTTGCGGGGAGATACCCCGGTTTCAAACCAATTCAAGAATTAGTCTCCAAATGGGGTGTCCCATGCAAGGTGAGGACTCATGATAGAGGGTGGGTTATTTTCAAGTTCCAAGGGGAAGAAGACAGAGCTAAGGTCCTAATGGAAGGGCCATATTCCTTATTTGGCAAGTCGCTATACCTCAAAACACTCTCGGAGGACTTCTCCTTTGAAAGTGAGGAATTCCTCAAAGTTCCAATTTGGGTGAAATTTCCAAACTTACCAATGCAAATTTGGAATGAGGATGTCATTAGTGAAATTGCATCAAGGGTGGGCATGCCTCTTACAACGGATAGGGTGACACAAGAGAGGGCTATATCTCGGTATGCAAGGGTTTTGATTGAAGTTGATGCCTCAAAACCTCCCCCCCTTACACTAAAGGTGCGGCTACCTAATGGTAGATTCCATTTCCAAAAACTCATATATGAAACATTCCCGAACTATTGCTTCCATTGTAAGGCTTATGGGCACCATGCTTTCACTTGCAAAGCCATAGCCGAAATGGAGAAAAAAGAAAGGGAGGAGAAAAAGAGGCAAGAGCAAGGAAAGGGAGATCAAGGCAAAGATGACAAAGGCAAAGGCCTAGCACCGGAGACTAATGCCGCGGCATTCCATGGAGAGACATCTAAAGCCGCGGCAACCAAGCCTAATGCCGCGGCAAAAAAGTCTAATGCCGAGCCTCATACTTACATTCCAAAAGAAGAACACCCATTTCTAAAGGCAGCCCGCCTAAAGAAAAGGAAGAGGAAACCAAAGAAGAAACAACATAGAGAGGAAGGTGAAGTATCCTCGGGTTATGAAACCGTACAAGAACATGATGAAGAGGATGATCAACCAAGAAAGATTTCTAGCTTCAAGGAATTTTTTGATGATGAAGTCATAGTGGAGATGGAAGCGGAAGAGTTTGGGGAGCCTACTATCAAAGTGATGCATATAGATGAGGTAACCGAGCCCACAATTAGATTAAACCACCTTCTTCAAGAGGTGGATGGAACTAAACCAGGGGTTTACTTCACTAAAACTTGTTTGGAGAAGCTCCCGGGGGTAAGAAGAAAGAAGAAGGAATATGTCTTCTCATCACTTTTCATGAGAAGTGTGTTTAGGCATTACCTCTATAGGTACTTCGAGGATGGGCACATTATGGGTAATGGAAGCAAAGTGAAAGATATGAGAAAGTTCAAAGGCAAAACAGCCCGGGTGGTAAGAGATATTAAGGAGGCCTATTTGGATGATGTTATTACAAAGATAGACTTCAAAGAGGGGGAAAGGCCGAAGATACACTTGATGCATTGTGATGAGGTGAAAGTGATGATGACTAGACTAGACAACTACTTGGATGAGGAGGAAAGCTTGGCGCACAAAGGGATAACCTTCACCACCGAATGCCTCAAGGCTCTTCCCGGGGCAACACTAACGGAGGAAGGGTATGAATTCTCCTCTACTTTTATTACTAACGTTTATGATCTTTTCCTTGCTAGGTATAGGGGTTGTGAAGAGTACCGGGAGTGGAAGAGAAGGCAATGGGAGGTGGCTAGGCCGAACAAGAGGAAGGGAAGGAAAAACTAAATTGTTTTTTATGATTATTACATCATGGAATGTAAGGGGGCTGAATCAAGCCTCAAAACAAACCAATATACTTAATTTCATAAG
The DNA here is from genome assembly GCA_945859875.1 of Cuscuta europaea. Lineage (NCBI taxonomy): Eukaryota > Viridiplantae > Streptophyta > Magnoliopsida > Solanales > Convolvulaceae > Cuscuta > Cuscuta europaea. The sequence continues at coordinate 1,520,727 of CAMAPE010000005.1, forward strand.
GGTAAATAAGGTACGTATTATTTGTCTTCTTGAAACCAAAATGTCTTTAACTAGTTTTGCTAATTTTATGAAATTTAAATTGTCAAGTTGGAGGTATGTTACAAATTTTGATAAAATTGGTGGAGGCCGAATTGCTATCTTGTGGGATCCTTGTTATGTGGAAAAAGATATATTGGAAATTGATACCCAACATGTGCATGCTAGATTTAGGTGTAAAATTACCCAAGTAAATTTCTATGCCTCTTTTGTGTATGCTTTGTATACGGTTATGGAAAGAAGAGTTCTTTGGGATCATTTGTTTAGACTTAATGCAAATATTCTTGGACCTTGGGCTGTTTTAGGGGATTTTAATTGTGTGGGTGCCCCTCATGAAAGAAGAGGATCTGCTCCTCCTACGGGTTACTTAATGAAGGATCTAAATGAGATGAAACTCCAAACTAATCTAGATGATGCCCCTTCTACGGGTGAATTTTTCACTTGGAATAGAGGTGCCATTTGGGCTAAGTTGGATAGGATTCTTATTAATCCTTTGTGGAGTGCTCAAGGGATTACTTGTGGAGCCCATTTTTTTGAAATGGAATGTGATTTTGATCATGTGGCTGCCCTACTATGTATTGGAAAGACAACTAAAAATGGCTCTAAACCGTTTAAGTTTTTTAACATGTGGTTGAAACATGACAATTTTGGTGGTATTTTAGAGGATGTTTGGAATAAGAATGTTGGGGGTACGGCTCAATTTCGATTAGCTCGTAAACTCAAACTCCTTAAACAACCACTAAAACAACTAAACACAAATGAATTCAGCCACATCTCCGCAAGAGCAAAGGAATCTAAAAAGGAGTATCAAAGAGTCTATCAATTAGCTCTATTAGACCCCCTTGATGATGCTCTTAAAGAAAATTTAAATGTGGCTAAAAAAAGAGCTTTATTTCTCAAAGAGGCCGAGGAAGCCTATCTTAAACAAAAGGCCAAGGCTATTCATATTTTGCAATCGGATAGATGTACAAAGTACTTCCACTCAATTGTAAAAAAGAGGCAAGCCAAAAATGCAATTGCATCTATTCGGTTACAAGATGGGTCTCTCACCCAATCAATGGACGAGGTTGCAAAGGAATTTATTATATTTTTCAAAAATCTTTTTGGCACGGAGGTACCTTCTTTTAATTTTGATACAAATATTATGGCTTCGGGTAACACCATTGACCAATCTTCTTTTGACAACCTAATTAGACCCGTGTCTGATTTGGAAATCAAAGAAGCTCTATTTGATATTGGAAATGATAAAGCCCCGGGGCCGGATGGATACTCATCAGCCTTTTTCAAATCTAATTGGGGAAAGGTGGGTGAGGATGTGTGTGCGGCTGTTAAGGAGTTTTTTGAATCGGGGAATATGCTTAAACAGGTTAACCACACCATTGTTGCCCTTATTCCTAAAACCTCTCATTCTCCTTCGGTTTCTGATTTTAGACCCATTTCATGTACAAATGTGACTTATAAGATCATAACCAAGATTATAGCATCAAGGCTTGGCCCATGTCTTTCTAGTGTAGTTGATCCATCACAGGGTGCTTTTGTGGATGGTAGACAAATGACTGATAACATATTCCTTGCTCAAGAATTGGTGAGGGGATACACTAGAAAGAGGGTCTCTCCGAGGTGCATGATTAAGGTTGATATTAGGAAAGCATATGATACTATTTCTTGGAACTTCTTGGAAAAGGTTTTAAAGGGAATTGGGCTGCCCAACATTTTTGTTAATTGGATCATGGAGTGTGTGACTACTTCTTCTTTTTCAATATCCATAAATGGGAACTTACATGGCTGGTTTGAAGGGAAAAGAGGGTTAAGACAAGGTGACCCTATGTCTCCCATGCTATTTGTGTTATGTTTGGAATACTTGTCTAGGATGTTAGCTATTAGGACCTCAAATCCTAATTTTAACTATCATCCCTTATGCTCCAAACTAAAGATCTCACACTTAGCCTATGCCGATGACTTAATGCTATTTTCAAAAGGGGAGCCTAAGTCTATTAAGATTCTAGTTGATGCTTTAAATGAGTTTGGCAGGGTCTCGGGTTTACTAGTGAACCAAGACAAATCTAATATTTTTGTGGGGGGGAACATTGCACAAAAACTGCCATCCATATTACAATTGGTGGACTTTCAACAAGGATCCTTTCCGGTAAGGTATCTTGGTATTCCACTTGCTCCTCTAAAGATCTCTGTTGCCCAATTCTCTCCTTTGATTGATACGGTCACAGATTATTTTAATGCATGGAATACTAAGTCCTTATCTTATGCTGGGAAAGTTGAGTTGATTAAGTCAGTCGTCCAAGGGGTGCAGTCTTTTTGGCTAGGTATCTTTCCTGTTCCCAAAACCATCTTGGATAGAATTGTTAGTCTATGTAGAATTTTTTTGTGGGGGGGTAAACATGCTAAAGTTGCATGGGAAGATGTATGTTTACCAAAAGAGGAAGGGGGATTAGGAATTAGAGATACAAAGGTTTGGAATAATGCATTGCTGTCTCGTACACTTTGGAATATACATGAAAAACAGGACACACTTTGGGTAAGATGGGTAAATGGAGTCTATCTTCATGGGAGAGATGTGTGGACTTTTGTTCCACACAATAGGGACTCTCAATTGATGAAGAGAATTGCTCTGATCCGAGACTCCATGGTATCTAAATACCCCTCTATACCCGAGACCATTTCTAACCTTGGAAAGATGGCTCACAATGGTAAGCTTTGCTCTTCTAAGGTATATGACCTTCTTAGGATGAAAGGAACAACCCATGCATGGATGTCTTTCATTTGGAAAGCCTATATCCCACCCAAGTTTTCTTTCATAATGTGGCTGGCCTATCGTAATAGGCTACCTACGTATGACAACATGGTGTATCTTGATATTGTTAATGTTTGTCCTTTTTGTAAGGGTGGTCCGGAGACGGTACCACACCTATTTTTTGAATGTGTTTGTACAGGGCAGATTTGGGAGAGTATTAAAGGATGGCTCGGAATCTCTAGGCAAATGTCTTCGTTGAGGAGTGCGGTGAAATGGATTTCAAGAGATTGCAAAGGAGCACATATTAGAGCAAAGGCTACACGGATAGCTTTCAGCTACACAATCTATTGGATATGGAGGACTAGAAATGCGATTCGGTTTGATGGAGCATCACCAAAGCTGGATGACACAATTGCACACATTAAGTATATGGTTTACAAAGTTCTATTCTCGCTATATCCGTATCACATGATACCTTTTTGAATTAGAAACTAGCCTATTTTTTGTAATGAGGTGATGGCTATTGTTTTTGCTAGATGATAGTGCTTAGAAGTTAAGCTCTACAGCTTTTGAAGTTATAGGGTATCCTTGCTTGGATATGCCTCAAATTTTGCTCATATGATGTACATAAACTCGGTTACTATCTATATATTTACATTTCCCCAAAAAAAAATTGAAACCAGCGCCTGAAAACAAGTTTTAGAACTCGGTAAGCGCTTTCCAACGAGATATTAAACGCTTTCAACGGCACAAAATAGAGCAAAATATGATCGCATCAAATTCTACCCGAGTTTGGAGTGAAATCAGAAACATTTGTGAATATATGGTTAATCTGTAACTTTTAATTAATGCATTGTAAATTAAGTTGGAACAATAGCTTTAGAGCTCCGATCTATCTTTCCAACGAGATATAATACGCTCGAAACGGATAAACACACAGCAAGATATGAGTGTCACAAATACTTAGCCTTAACTCTATGATTTAGCGTTTTCAGCGAAAATAGAGTACTTTTAGCGTAAATAAAGTGTATTTTAGTAATTCGGCAATCATCCCTCGATATTTTGAAACCAGCACCTGAAGACAAGTTTTAGAACTCGGTAAGAGCTTTCCAACGAGATATTAAACGCTTTCAACGGCACAAAATAGAGCAAGATATGATCACATCAAATTCTACAAGAGTTCAGAGTGAAATCAGAAACATTTGTCAATATATGGTTAATCTATAAATTTTAATTAATGCATAGTAAATGAAGTTGGAACAATAGTTTTAGAGCTCCGATCTATCTTTCCAACGAGATATATTACGCTCCAAACGGATAAACACATAACAAGATATGAGTGTCACAAATACTTAGTCTTATCTCTATGATTTAGCGTTTTCAGCGAAAATAGAGCACTTTTAGCGTAAATAAAGTGTATTTTAATAATTAGGCAATCATCCCTTGATAGTTATTAAAGTGTATTTTAATAATTGATCAATTGATGAAGAGAATTGCTTTGATCCGAGACTCCATGGTATCTAAATACCCTTCTATACCCGAGACCATTATCAACCTTGGAAAGATGGCTCACAATGGTAAGCTTTCTTCTTCAAACGTATATGACCTTCTTAGGATGAAAGGGACTACCCATGCATGGATGGCTTTCATTTGGAAAGCCTATATCCCACCCAAGTTTTCTTTCATTATGTGGCTAGCCTATCGTAATAGGATGCCTACATATGATAATATGGTTTATCTTGATATTGTTAATGTCTGTCCATTTTGTAAGGGTGGTCCGGAGACGGTACCACACCTTTTTTTTGAATGTGTTTATATAGGGCAGATTTGGGAGAGTATAAAAGGATGGCTTGGAATCTCTAGGAAAATGTCTTCGTTGAGGAGTGCGGTGAAATGGATTTCAAGAGATTGCAACGGAGCACACATTAGAGCAAAGGCTACAAGGATAGCATTCAGCTATACAATCTATTGGATGTGGAGGACTAGAAATGCAATTCGATTTGATGGAGCAGCGCCAAAGATGGATGATACAATTGCACATATCAAGTATATGGTGTACAAAGTGCTATTCTCGCTATATCCGTATCATATGATACCGTTTTGAATTATAAACTAGCCTATTTTTTGTCATGAGGTGATGGCTATTATTTTGCTAGAGGATAGTAGTTAGAGGATAAGCTCTACAGCTCTTGAAGTTATAGGGTATCCATGCTTGGATATGCCTCAAATTTTGCTCATACGATGTACATAAACTTGGTTACTATCTATATATTTACATTTTCCCAAAAAATTGAAACCGGCGCCTGAAGACAAGTTTTAGAACTCGGTAAGATGTTTCCAACGAGATATTAAACGCTTTCAACGGCACAAAATAGAGCAAGATATGATCGCATCAAATTCTACACGAGTTCGGAGTGAAATCAGAAATATTTGTGAATATATGGTTAATCTGTAACTTTTAATTAATGCATTGTAAATGAAGTTGGAACAATAGCTTTAGAGCTCCGATCTATCTTTCAAACGAGATATAATACGCTCCAATCGGATAAACACACAGCAAGATATGAGTGTCACAAATACTTAGCCTTATCTCTATGATTTAGCGTTTTTAGCGAAAATAGAGCACTTTTAGCGTAAATACAGTGTATTTTAGTAATTAGGCAATCATCCCTTGATATTTTGAAAACAGCGACTGAAAACATGTTTTAGAACTCGGTATGATATTTCCAACGAGATTTTAAACGCTTTAAACGGAACAAAATAGAGCAAGATATGATCGCATCAAATTCTACACGAGTTCAGAGTGAAATCAGAAACATTTGTGAATATATGAATAATCTGTAATTTTTAATTAATGCATTGTAAATTAAGTTGGAACATTAGCTTTAGAGCTCCGATCTATCTTTCCAACGAGATATAATACGCTCCAAACGGATAAACACAAATCAAGATATGAGTGTCACAAATACTCAGCCTTATCTCTATGATTTAGCGTTTTCAGCGAAAATAGAGCACTTTTAGCGTAAATTCAGTGTATTTTAGTAATTAGGCAATCATCCCTTGATATTTTTAAACCAGCGCCAGAAGACAAGTTTTAGAACTAGGTAAGATCGTTCCAACGAGATATTAAACGCTTTCAACGGCACATAATAGAGCAAGATATGATCGCATCAAATTCTACACGAGTTCGGAGTGAAATCAGAAACATTTGTGAATATATGATTAATCTGTAACTTTTAATTAATGCATTGTAAATGAAGTTGGAACAATACCTTTACAGCTCCGATCTATCTTTCCCACGAGATATAATACGCTCCAAACGGATAAACACACAGCAAGATATGAGTGTTACAAATAATTAGCCTTATCTCTACGATTTAGCGTTTTCAGCAAAAATAGAGCACTTTTAGCGTAAATACAGTGTATTTTAGTAATTTGGCAATCATCCCTTGATATTTTAAAACCAGCGCCTGAAGACAAGTTTTAGAACTCGGTACGATGTTTCCAGCGAGATATAAAACGCTTTCAACGGCACAAAATAGAACAAGATATGATCGCATAAAATTCTACACGAGTTCAAAGTGAAATCAGAAACATTTGTGAATATATGGTTAATCTGTAACTTTTATTTAATGCATTGTAAATGAAGTTGGAACAATAGCTTTAGAGCTCCGATCTATCTTCCCAACGAGATATAATACGCTCCAAACGGATAAGCACACGGCAAGATATAAGTGTCACAATTACATAGCCTTATCTCTATGATTTAGCGTTTTCAGCGAAAATAGAGTACTTTTAGCGTAAATACAGTGTAATTTAGTAATTCGGCAATCATCCCTCGATATTTTGAAACCAGCACCTGAAGACAAGTTTTAGAACTCGGTAAGAGCTTTCCAACGAGATATTAAACGCTTTCAACGGCACAAAATAGAGCAAGATATGATCACATCAAATTCTACAAGAGTTCAGAGTGAAATCAGAAACATTTGTCAATATATGGTTAATCTATAAATTTTAATTAATGCATAGTAAACGAAGTTGGAACAATAGTTTTAGAGCTCCGATCTATCTTTCCAACGAGATATATTACGCTCCAAACGGATAAACACATAACAAGATATGAGTGTCACAAATACTTAGTTTTATCTCTATGATTTAGCGTTTTCAGCGAAAATAGAGCACTTTTAGCGTAAATAAAGTGTATTTTAATAATTAGGCAATCATCCCTTGATAGTTATTAAAGTGTATTTTAATAATTGATCAATTGATGAAGAGAATTGCTTTGATCCGAGACTCCATGGTATCTAAATACCCTTCTATACCCGAGACCATTATCAACCTTGGAAAGATGGCTCACAATGGTAAGCTTTCTTCTTCAAACGTATATGACCTTCTTAGGATGAAAGGGACTACCCATGCATGGATGGCTTTCATTTGGAAAGCCTATATCCCACCCAAGTTTTCTTTCATTATGTGGCTAGCCTATCGTAATAGGCTGCCTACATATGATAATATGGTTTATCTTGATATTGTTAATGTCTGTCCATTTTGTAAGGGTGGTCCGGAGACGGTACCACACCTTTTTTTTGAATGTGTTTATATAGGGCAGATTTGGGAGAGTATAAAAGGATGGCTTGGAATCTCTAGGAAAATGTCTTCGTTGAGGAGTGCGGTGAAATGGATTTCAAGAGATTGCAACGGAGCACACATTAGAGCAAAGGCTACAAGGATAGCGTTCAGCTATACAATCTATTGGATGTGGAGGACTAGAAATGCAATTCGATTTGATGGAGCAGCGCCAAAGATGGATGATACAATTGCACATATCAAGTATATGGTGTACAAAGTGCTATTCTCGCTATATCCGTATCATATGATACCGTTTTGAATTATAAACTAGCCTATTTTTTGTCATGAGGTGATGGCTATTATTTTGCTAGAGGATAGTAGTTAGAGGATAAGCTCTACAGCTCTTGAAGTTATAGGGTATCCATGCTTGGATATGCCTCAAATTTTGCTCATACGATGTACATAAACTTGGTTACTATCTATATATTTACATTTTCCCAAAACATTGAAACCGGCGCCTGAAGACAAGTTTTAGAACTCGGTAAGATGTTTCCAACGAGATATTAAACGCTTTCAACGGCACAAAATAGAGCAAGATATGATCGCATCAAATTCTACACGAGTTCGGAGTGAAATCAGAAATATTTGTGAATATATGGTTAATCTGTAACTTTTAATTAATGCATTGTAAATGAAGTTGGAACAATAGCTTTAGAGCTCCGATCTATCTTTCAAACGAGATATAATACGCTCCAATCGGATAAACACACAGCAAGATATGAGTGTCACAAATACTTAGCCTTATCTCTATGATTTAGCGTTTTTAGCGAAAATAGAGCACTTTTAGCGTAAATACAGTGTATTTTAGTAATTAGGCAATCATCCCTTGATATTTTGAAAACAGCGACTGAAGACATGTTTTAGAACTCGGTATGATATTTCCAACGAGATTTTAAACGCTTTAAACGGAACAAAATAGAGCAAGATATGATCGCATCAAATTCTACACGAGTTCAGAGTGAAATCAGAAACATTTGTGAATATATGAATAATCTGTAATTTTTAATTAATGCATTGTAAATTAAGTTGGAACATTAGCTTTAGAGCTCCGATCTATCTTTCCAACGAGATATAATACGCTCCAAACGGATAAACACAAATCAAGATATGAGTGTCACAAATACTCAGCCTTATCTCTATGATTTAGCGTTTTCAGCGAAAATAGAGCACTTTTAGCGTAAATTCAGTGTATTTTAGTAATTAGGCAATCATCCCTTGATATTTTTAAACCAGCGCCAGAAGACAAGTTTTAGAACTAGGTAAGATCGTTCCAACGAGATATTAAACGCTTTCAACGGCACATAATAGAGCAAGATATGATCGCATCAAATTCTACACGAGTTCGGAGTGAAATCAGAAACATTTGTGAATATATGATTAATCTGTAACTTTTAATTAATGCATTGTAAATGAAGTTGGAACAATACCTTTAGAGCTCCGATCTATCTTTCCCACGAGATATAATACGCTCCAAACGGATAAACACACAGCAAGATATGAGTGTTACAAATAATTAGCCTTATCTCTACGATTTAGCGTTTTCAGCAAAAATAGAGCACTTTTAGCGTAAATACAGTGTATTTTAGTAATTTGGCAATCATCCCTTGATATTTTAAAACCAGCGCCTGAAGACAAGTTTTAGAACTCGGTACGATGTTTCCAGCGAGATATAAAACGCTTTCAACGGCACAAAATAGAACAAGATATGATCGCATAAAATTCTACACGAGTTCAAAGTGAAATCAGAAACATTTGTGAATATATGGTTAATCTGTAACTTTTATTTAATGCATTGTAAATGAAGTTGGAACAATAGCTTTAGAGCTCCGATCTATCTTCCCAACGAGATATAATACGCTCCAAACGGATAAGCACACGGCAAGATATAAGTGTCACAATTACATAGCCTTATCTCTATGATTTAGCGTTTTCAGCGAAAATAGAGGACTTTTAGCGTAAATACAGTGTAATTTAGTAATTAAGAAATCATCCCTTGATATTTGTAAACCATCACCTGAAGACATGTTTTAGAACTAGATAACATCTTTCCAACGAGATTTTAAACGCTTTAAACGGCACAAAATAGAGCAAGATATGATCGCATCAAATTCTACACGAGTTCGGAGTGAAATAAGAAACATTTGTCAATATATGGTTAATCTGTAACTTTTAATTAATGCATTGTAAATTAAGTTGGAACAATAGCTTTAGAGGTCCGATCTATCTGTCCAACGAGATATAATACGCTCCAAACGGATAAACACACAGCAAGATATGAGTTTCACAAAAACTTAGCCTTATCTCTATGATTTAGCGTTTTCAGCGAAAATAGAGCACTTTTAGCGTAAATACAGTGTATTTTAGTAATTAGGCAATCATCCCTTGATATTTTTAAACCAGCGCCTGAAGACAAGTTTTAGAACTCGGTAAGATCATTCCAACGAGACATTGAACGCTTTCAACGGCACAAAATAGAGCAAGATACGATCGCATCAAATTCTACACGAGTTCGGAGTGAAATCAGAAACATTTGTGAATATATGGTTAATCTGTTACTTTTAATTAATGCATTGTAATTGAAGTTGGAACAATAGCTTTAGAGATCCGATATATCTTTCCAATGAGATATAATACGCTCCAAACGGATAAACACACAGCAAGATATGAGTGTCACAAATAATTAGCCTTCTCTCTATGATTTAGCGTTTTCAGCGAAAATAGAGCACTTTTAGCGTAAATACAGTGTATTTTAGTAATTTGGCAATCATCCCTTGATATTTTGAAACCAGCGCCTGAAGACAAGTTTTAGAACTCGGTAAGATGTTTCCAACGAGATATTAAACGCTTTCAACGGCACAAAATAGAGCAAGATATGATCGCATCAAATTCTACACGAGTTCGGAGTGAAATCAGAAATATTTGTGAATATATGGTTAATCTGTAACTTTTAATTAATGCATTGTAAATGAAGCTGGAACAATAGCTTTAGAGCTCCGATCTATCTTTCAAACGAGATATAATACGCTCCAAACGGATAAACACACAGCAAGATATGAGTGTCACAAATACTTAGCCTTATCTCTATGATTTAGCGTTTTCAGCGAAAATAGAGCACTTTTAGCGTAAATACAGTGTATTTTAGTAATTAGGAAATCATACCTTGATATTTTGAAACCAGCGCCTGAAGACATGTTTTAGAACTCGATAATATTTTTCCAACGAGATTTTAAACGCTTTCAACGGCACAAAATAGAGCAAGATATGATCGCATCAAATTCTACATGAGTTCGGAGTGAAATCAGAAACATTTGTGAATATATGGTTAATCTGTAATTTTTAATTAATTTTTGTAAATTACGTTGGAACATTAGCTTTAGAGCTCCGATCTATCTTTCCAACGAGATATAATACGCTCCAAGCGAATAAACACACAGCAAGATATGAGTGTCACAAATACTTAGCCTTATCTCTCTGATTTAGCATTTTCAGCGAAAATAGAGCTTTGTAGCGTAAATACAGTGTATTTTAGTAATTAGGCAATCATCCCTTGATATTTTGAAACCAGCGCCTGAAGACAAGTTTTAGAACTCGGTAAGAGCTTTCCAACGAGATATTAAACGCTTTAAACGGCACAAAATAGAGCAAGATATGATCGCATCAAATTCTACCCGAGTTCAGAGTGAAATCAGAAACATTTGTGAATATATGGTTAATCTGTAACCTTTAGTTAATGCATTGTAAATTAAGTGGGAACAATAGCTTTAGAGAACCGATCCTCTTTCCAACGAGATATAATACGCTCGAAACGGATAATCACACAGCAAGATATGAGTGTCACAAATACTTAGCCTTATCTCTATGATTTAGCGTTTTCAGCGAAAATAGAGCACTTTTAGCGTAAATTCAGTGTATTTTAGTAATTAGGCAATCATCCATTGATATTTTGAAACCAGCGCCTGAAGACAAGTTTTAGAACTCGGTAAGAGCTTTCCATCGAGATATTAAACGCTTTCAACGGCACAAAATAGAGCAAGATATGATCGCATCAAATTCTACACGAGTTCGGAGTGAAATCAGAAACATTTGTGAATATATGGTTAATCTGTAACTTTTAATTAATGCATTGAAAATGAAGTTGGAACAATAGCTTTAGAGCTCCGATCTATCTTTCCCACGAGATATAATACGCTCCAAACGGATAAACACACAGAAGGATATGAGTGTCACAAATAATTAGCCTTATCTCTATGATTTAGCGTTTTCAGCAAAAATAGAGCACGTTTAGCGTAAATACAGTGTATTTTAGTAATTTGGCAATCATCCCTTGATATTTTAAAACCAGCGCCTGAAGACAAGTTTTAGAACTCGGTAAGATGTTTTCAACGAGATATAAAACGCTTTCAACGGCACAAAATAGAGCAAGATATGATCGCATCAAATTGTACACGAGTTCAAAGTGAAATCAGAAACATTTGTGAATATATGGTTAATCTGTAACTTTTATTTAATGCATTGTAAATGAAGTTGGAACAATAGCTTTAGAGCTCCGATCTATCTTTCCAACGAGATATAATACGCTCCAAACGGATAAGCACACGGCAAGATATGAGTGTCACAAATACTTAGCCTTATCTCTATTATTTAGCGTTTTCAGCGAAAATAGAGCACTTTTAGCGTAAATACAGTGTATTTTAGTAATTTCGAAATCATCCCTTGATATTTTGAAACCACCACCTGAATACATGTTTTAGAACTCGATAACATCGTTCCAACGAGATATTAAACGCTTTCAACGGCACAAAATAGAGGAAGATATGATCGCATCAAATTCTACACGAGTTCGCAGTGAAATCAGAAACATTTGTCAATATATGGTTAATCTGTAACTATTAATTAATGCATTGTAAATTTATTTGGAACAATAGCTTTAGAAGTCCGATCTATCTGTCCAACGAGAAATAATACGCTCCAAACGGATAAACACACAGCAAGATATGAGTTTCACAAATACTTAGCCTTATCTCTATGATATAGCGTTTTCAGCGAAAATAGAGCACTTTTAGCGTAAATACAGTGTATTTTAGTAATTAGGCAATCATCCCTTGATATTTTGAAACCAGCGCCTGAAGACAAGTTTTAGAACTCGGTAAGATCATTCCAACGAGACATTAAACTCTTTCAACGGCACAAAATAGAGCAAGATACGATCGCATCAAATTCTACACGAGTTCGGAGTGAAATCAGACACATTTGTGAATATATGGTTAATCTGTAACTTTTAACTAATGCATTGTAAATGAAGTTGAAACAATATCTTAGGAGCTCCGATCTATCTTTCCAAAGAGATATCATACGCTCCAAACGGATAAACACACAGCAAGATACGAGTGTCACAAATACTTAGCCTTATCTCTATGATTTATCGTTTTCAGCGAAAATAGAGCACTTTTAGCGTAAATACAGTGTATTTTAGTAATTAGGCAATCATCCCTGGATATTTTGAAACCCGCGCCTGAAGACAATTTTTAGAACTCGGTAAGAGCTTTCCAACGAGATATTAAACGCTTTCAACGGCACAAAATAGAGCAAGATATGATTGCATCAAATTCTACACGAGTTTGGAGTGAAATCAGAAACATTTGTGAATATATGGTTAATCTGTAACTTTAAATTAATGTATTGTAAATGAATTTTGAACAATAGCTTTATAGCTCCGATCTATCTTTCCAACGAGATATAATACGCTCCAAACGGATAAATACACATCAAGATATGAGTGTCACAAATACCTAGCCTTATCTCTATGATTTAGCGTTTTCAGAAAAACTAGAGCACTTTGAGCGTAAAAACAGTGTATTTTAGTAATTAGGCAATCATCCCTTGATATTTTGAAACCAGCGCCTGAAGAGCAAGATATGATCGCATCAAATTCTACACGAGTTCGGAGTGAAATCAAAAACATTTGTGAATATATGGTTAATCTGTAACTTTTAATTAATGCATTGTAAATGAAGTTGGAACAATAGATTTAGAGCCCCGATCTATCTTTCCAACGAGATATAATACGCTCCAAATGGATAAACACACAGCAAGATATGAGTGTCACAAATACTTAGCCTTATCTCTATGATTTAGCGTTTTCAGCGAAATACATCACTTTTAGCGTAAATACAGTGTATATTAGTAATTAGGCAATCATCCATTGCTATTTTGAAACCAACGCCTGAAGACAAGTTTTAGAACTCGGTATGATATTTCCAACGAGATATTAAACGCTTTGAACGGCACAAAATAGAGCAAGATATTATTGCATCAAATTCTACACGAGTTCGGAGTGAAATCAGAAACATTTGTGAATATATCGTTAATATGTAACTTTTAATTAATGCATTGTAAATGAAGTTGGAACAATAGCTTTAGAGCTCCGATCTATCTTTCCAACGAGATATAATACGCTCCAAACGGGTAAACACACAGGAAGATATGAGTGTCACAAATACTTGGCCTTATGCCTATGATTTAGCGTTTTCAGCGAAAATAGGGCACTTTTAGCGTAAATACAGTGTATTTTAGTAATTAGGCAATCATCCTTGATATTTTGAAACCAGCGCCTGAAAACAAGTTTTAGAACTCGGTAAGATCTTTCCAACGAGATATTAAACAATTTCAACGACACAAAATAGAGCAAGATATGATCGCATCAAATTCTACACGAGTTCATAGTGATATCAGAAATATTTGTAATAATAATAATAATAATAATAATAATAATAATAATAATAATAATAATAATAATAATAATAATAATAATAATAATAATAATAATAATAATAATAATAATAATAATAATAATAATAATA
>CAMAPE010000005.1:1540000-1560000 GCA_945859875.1 Cuscuta europaea
AGAGGAGAAAAAGTACCCCCCAAGAACCAAGGAAAAACACTACATTTCAAATAGAAGAACAAAGAAGGCAAATCTATACTATCAAAGCTAAGAATAGATGCTATCATGAGGAGCATCCAAAGGCCGAGACCACCAAGAGCAGCCATGAACATCCCGTGGCAGAAAGTTTGGAAAGAGAAGAGGGGGAGATCATTGAAGAGGAAGCCACAATCTTAGAAGAAAACCCCCTTGCCTTGATCTTGGCCACACCTAACATTGAAAGGGAAGAACAAAAAGAAGAAGAACTAGTGGATGAGCTTGACAAAATCATGGCTAACAAAGAAGAGGAGCTAGGGACATCAAAGGAAGAGAAGGAGGATGTTGATTTGGAAGTAAGAATTATCAATGATATCCGAGATAGCTACCATGATGATGTGGTCATTCAAGTAGATTTCATTGAAGGGAAGCCTCCCAATCTTCACATGGCCCACATGAATGAGCTAGAACTAACCATGAAGCCGGGGGAAAAGCTTGTGAGACTTGATAATTTCCTCTCAATCACCGATGACTTGGATTCACCGGGGATTACATTCACTAAAGCTTGCCTAGAGGGGCTGCCTGGGGTGATCCAAATAGAGGACGGGTATGCTTTTGATGCTTTCTTTATGCGTAATATTCATCATCTTTTTCTTGGTAGGTATTTTAGCGAAAATGGCCTTCAAGGCAACACATGGAAGAAAAGGCCATGGCAAGGAAGGAAAAAGAGGATCAAGGATGATGGGGGAACCAACTCAATTGTTTAATGATCATTACGGCATGGAACATAAGAGGCCTTAATAAGGTCTCAAAACAATCTCTTATCTTTAATTTTATTCGTGCTCATAATGTACATATGTGTTGTTTGCTTGAAACTAAAATGTCTACTTCTAATTTTGAAAAACTTAAGGAAAATAGATGGCCACTATGGTCTTCTATTACCAATTTTGATACTATAGATGGTGGCCGCATGGCCCTTATGTGGAATACGAACTATGTTGACATAGATGTGCTTGAAATTGACAAACAACATATTCATTGCAAATGTGTGTGTAAGACTACACAATTGAATTTTATGGTTACTTTTGTTTATGCCTTGTACTCGGTGGGGGTGAGGAGAACCCTTTGGGATCACGTTACCAATTTGGGATCTACCATAAGTAGTCCTTGGCTAGTTATGGGGGATTTCAATTGTGTTTCTTCCCCTAGTAAAAGGATTGGCCCCACACCACCCTCGGCTTATTACTTACAAGACTTAGTTGACTTCAAGCTTAATGCAAACCTTATTGACACTCCTTCCACCGGTGAATTTTTCACTTGGAATAGGGGTTCACTTTGGGCTAAGTTGGATAGAGTTTTAATGAATTCTTTTTGGAGTACTAATGGTATCACTTGCAAAACACATTTTCATGATATGGAGGTGGAATGTGACCATGTTGCACCATTGGTTACTTTCGGCCATAACCCCCCCTTGGGGTCAAAACCCTTCAAATTTTTCAACATGTGGCTTAAACATGAGTCTTTTCCCTCTATACTTCATGAGAATTGGTTTATGTATGTAATGGGCAATGCTCAATTTCGGTTAGTTAAGAAACTCCAAGCTCTTAAGAAACCACTCAAGGAACTTAACAAGAATGCTTTTGCTAATATTTCTTCTAAGGTAAAGGACTCAAAGAAAGAATTTAAGAGATTACATAGTCTTCTCTTACTTTCCCCTTTGGATGATACCTTAAAGAATGATGTCCAAGTAGCTAAGAAGAGAGTGCTTTTTCTTAAAATGGCCGAGGATGCTTTAAAACTAGCCAATGGGGAACTAACTACCTCTATGGATCAAGTTGCTAAGGAATTTGAGAATTTTTATGTCAATTTGTTTGGAACCCCGGTAAGTTGTCCTCCAATTGAGCCTAGCATAATTACATCTGGGACATGTCTAGGTACGGACCAAGCTTTAGGGCTGATTTCCCCCGTTTTAGACATTGAGATTAAAAATGCTATGTTTGATATTGGGGATGACAAGGCCCCGGGGCCGGATGGTTTTACCTCTGCCTTTTTTAAAGAAAATTGGTCAATTGTTGGGGAAGATGTGGTTGAGGCCGTGAGGGGCTTCTTTGAGTCTGGCAGGTTATTAAAGCAAATCAATCACACGATTATTGCTTTAATCCCTAAAACCTCACACTCCCCCACAGCTGCTGATTTTAGACCAATTGCATGTACAAATGTTCTTTATAAGGTCATTACTAAAGTCATTGCTAATAGAATGATTCCATGTTTACCGGGGCTAATTGACCATGCCCAGGGGGCTTTTGTAGATGGGAGGCTTATGATGGATAACATTTTCCTTGCACAGGAATTGGTAAAGGGGTACACTAGGAAGCATTGCTCCCCCAGGTGTATGATTAAGGTGGACCTCAGGAAAGCCTATGACACCATTTCTTGGGACTTTCTTTATAGTGTACTCCTTAACATTGGTTTTCCTTTACAATTTGTTAAATGGATTATGGAATGTGTCTCTACCGCTTCCTTTTCTATCTCCATCAATGGAACATTACATGGTTTTTTTAGAGGAAAGAGGGGATTAAGACAGGGTGATCCTATGTCCCCACTCCTATTTGTTTTATGTTTGGAATATTTGTCAAGGTTGTTAAACTTGAGAACTACATCTGATTTTAACTTTCATCCCAAGTGTGGTAGCTTAAATATTTCACATCTTGCCTATGCTGATGACCTTATGTTGTTTTGTAGAGGTGATACATATTCTGTTAAAGTTTTGATTGATGCATTGAATGAGTTTGGGGAGGTATCAGGGTTAAAAGTTAACTTTGACAAATCTAATATTTTCTTGGGAGGTGTTAGAGACCATGACCTTACGGCCATACTTGACTTGGTGGACTTCAAAGTTGGAGCCTTCCCTGTCAAGTACCTCGGCATTCCCCTCTCCCCCCTTAAACTAGCTATAGCTGAATATGCCCCCCTTTTGGAAAAGATCTCTGATTATCTCAGCTCATGGAACACCAAGACATTGTCATATGCTGGTAGAACTGAATTGATTAAATCTGTTATTCAGGGAGTACATTCTTTTTGGTTACAGGTGTTTCCTATACCCCAAGCCATCCTTGATAGAGTGGTCTCAATTTGTCGTATTTTCTTTTGGGGATGCAAATTTGCCAGAGTTGCTTGGGCAGATATGTGTCTCCCAAAGGAGGAGGGGGGCTTGGGTATAAGACATACTAAAACTTGGAATAATGCTTTACTCTCTAAGACCCTTTGGGATATTCACCTTAAACGAGACACACTTTGGGTGAAATGGGTGCATGGAGTCTATCTTAAAGGTAGATGTGTGTGGGAATTTTCCCCACACACTAGGGACTCCCAGCTTACTAAGAAGCTAGGGCTGATCCGAGACATCCTTGTCTCAAAATATGACTCCATTGAGACCACAATAGCAGCCCTCTCTAAGATGGTTACAAATGGGAAACTGTGCTCTTCAAATGTGTATGACTTGATTAGAGTTAAGGGCACTAAACAGGTGTGGATGCCCTTTATTTGGAAAGCTTACATACCTCCTAAGTTCTCATTCATTGCATGGCTTGCCTTCCGCAACCGCCTTGCAACGTATGATAATCTTAGTAGGCTTGATGTGATTAACATTTGTCCATTTTGCAAGGGTGAACCGGAGACGGTGCCACACCTTTTCTTTGGTTGTCACTTTACAGGCACAGTTTGGAGCAAAGTAAGAGCATGGATTGGAATACCTAGACAGATGTCTACTCTGGAAAGCTCAGTCAAGTGGATTAGGAAGGAGCATGCAGGTGCGGGGATCAAGGCCAAGGCAGTCAGAATTGCATTCATCTATACTATATACTGGTTATGGAGAGTTCGGAATGCCACCAGATTTGATGATAAGAAGACCCAAGAGGAAGAAGTTTTTGCCAGGATCCAATACATGGTGTATAAGATCCTCTATAATATTTATCCTCATGAGCTTATTACGTTTTGAAATTTTATAGGGTGCGGCTACATGCCTTTTTTTGTGTGATTTGGGACTGATTGTATAGCCCAAAGGTCTATGGTATATCCCATGTTGGGATAGCCCCATTTTTGTCCCCCACTTTTTTGCTTTACTTGTACAGAAACTCTTTTGGATGATATATATAATTACCCTTTATCCAAAAAAAAAAAATTGAAACCAGCGCCTGAAGACAAGTTTTATAACTCATTAAGATCTTTCCAACGAGTAATTAAACGCTTTCAACGGCACAAAATAGAGCAAGAAATGATCGCATCAAATTCTACACGAGTTCAGAATGAAATCAGAAACATATGTCAATATATGGTTAATCTATAACTTTTAATGAATGCATTGTAAATGAAGTTTGAACAATAGCTTTAGAACTCCGACCTATATTTCCAACGAGATATAATACGCTCCAAACGGATAAACACACAGCAAGATATGAGTGTCACAAATACTTAGCCTTATCTCTAAGATTTAGCGTTTTCAGCGAAAATAGAGCACATTTAGGGTAAATACAGTGTATTTTAGTAATTAGGCAATCATCCCTTTATATTTTGAAACCAGCGCCTGAAGACAAGTTGTAGAACTCGTTCAGATCTTTACAACGAGATATTAAACGCTTTTAACGGAACAAAATAGAGCAAGATATGATCGCATCAAATTCTACACGAGTTCGGAGTGAAATCAGAAACATTTGTCAATATATGGTTAATCTGAAACTATTAATTAATGAATTGCAAATGAAGTTGGAATAATAGCTTTAGAGATCCGATCTATCTTTCCAACGAGATATACTACGCTCCAAACGGATAAACAGACAGAAAGATATGAGTGTCACAAATACTTAGCCTTATATCTATGATTTAGCGTTTTCAGCGAAAATAGAGCACTTTTAGCGTAAATACAGTGTATTTTAGTAATTAGGCACTCATACCTTGATATTTTGAAACCATCGCCTGAAGACAAGTTTTAGAACTCGTTAAGATCTTTCCAACGAGATATTAAACGCTTTTAACAGAACAAAATAGAGAAAGATAAGATCGCATCAAATTCTACACGAGTTCGGAGTGAAATCAGAAACATTTGTGAATATATGGTTAATCTGTAACTTTGAATTAATGCATTGTAAATGAAGTTGGAACAATAATTTTAGAACTCCGATCTATCTTTCCAAAAAGATATAATACGCTCCAAACGGATAAACACACATCAAGATATGAGTGTCACAAATACTTGGCCTTATCTCTATGATTTAGCGTTTTCAGCGAAAATAGAGAACTTTTAACGTAAATGCAGTGTATTTTATTAATTAGGCAATCATCTCTTGATATATTGAAACCAGTGCCTGAATAAACGTTTTAGAACTCGTTAAGATCTTTCCAACGAGATATTAAACGCTTTTAACGGCACAAAATAGAGCAAGATATGATCGCATCAAATTCTACACGAGTTCGGAGTGAAATCAGAAACATTTGTGAATATATGGTTAATCTGTAACTTTTAATTAATGCATTGTAAATGAAGGTTGAACAATATCCTTAGAGATACGATCTATCTTTCCAACGAGATATAATACGCTTCAAATGGATAAACACACAGCAAGATATAAGTGTCACAAATACTTGGCCTTATCTCTATGATTTAGCGTTTTCAGCGAAAATAGAGCACTTTAAGCGTAAATACAGTGTATTTTAGTAATTAGGCAATCATCCCTTGATATTTTGAAACCAGGGCCTGATGACAAGTTTTAGAGATTGGTAAGAACTTTCAAACGAGATATTAAAGGCTTTCAACGGCACATATTAGAGCTAGATATGACCGTATAAAATTCTACACGACTTCGTAGTGAAATCAGAAACATTTGTGAATATATGGTTAATCTGTAACTTTTAATTAATGCATTGTAAATGAAGTTGGAACAATAGCTTTAGAGCTCCGATCTATCTTTCCAACGAGATATAATACGCTCCAAAATAATAAACACACAGCAAGATATGAGTCTCACAAATACTTAGCTTTATCTCTATGATTTAGCATTTTCAGCGATAATAGATCACTTTAAGCGTAAATACAGTGTATTTTAGTAATTAGGCAGTTATCCCTTGATATTTTGAAACCGGCGCCTGACGACAAGTTTTAGAACTCGGTAAATGTTTCCAACGAGATATTAAACGCTTTCAACGCACAAAATAGAGCAAGATATGATTGCATCAAATTCTACACGAGTTCGGAGTGAACTCAGAAACATTTGTGAATATATGCTTCATCTGTAACTTTTAATTAATGCATTGTAAATGAAGTTGGAACAATAGTTTTAGATCTCCGATCTATCTTTCCAACGAGATATATTACGCTTCAAACGGATAAACACACAGCAAGATATGAGTGTCACAAATACTTAGCCTTATCTCTATGATTTAGCGTTTTCAGCGAAAATAGAGCACTTTTAGCGTAAATAAAGTGTATTTTAGTAATCACGAAATCATTCCTTGATATTTTGAAACCGTCGCCTGAAGGAAAGTTTTAGAACTCGGTAAGATCTTTCCAACGAGATATTAAACACTTTCAACGGCACAAAATAGAGCAAGATATGATCGCATCAAATTCTACACGAGTTCGGAGTGAAATCAGAAACATTTGTGAATATATGGTTAATCTGTAACTTTTAATTAATGCATTGTAAATGAAGTTGGAACAATAGCTGTAGAGCCCCGATCTATCTTTCCAACGAGATATAATACGATCCAAACGGATAAACACAGAGCAAGATATGAGTGTCACAAATACTTAGCCTTATCTCTATGATTTAGCGTTTTTAGCAAAAATAGAGCACTTTTAGCGTAAATACAGTGTATTTTAGTAATTAGGCAATCATACCTTGATATTTTGAAGCCAGCGCCTGAAGACAAGTTTTAGAACTCGGTAAGATCTTTCCATCGATATATTAAACGCTTTCAATGGCACAAAATAGAGCAAGATATGATCGCATCAAATTCTACACAAGTTCGGAGTGAAATAAGAAACATTTGTGAATATATGGTTAATCGATAACTTTTAATTAATGCATTGTAAATGAAGTTGGAACAATAGCTTTAGAGCTCCGATCTATCTTTCCAACGAGATATAATACGCTCCAAACGGATAAACACACAACAAGATATGAGTATCACAAATACTTAGCCTTATCTCTATGATTTAGCGTTTTCAGCGAAAATAGAGCACTTTTAGCGTAAATACAGTGTATTTTAGTAATTAGGCAATCATCCCTTGATATTCTGAAACCAGCGCATGAAGACAATTTTTAGAACTCGGTAAGATCTTTCCAACGAGATAATAAACGCTTTCAACGGCACAAAATAGAGCAAGATGTGATAGCATCAATTTCTACACGAGTTCGGAGTGAAATCAGAAACATTTGTGAATATATGGTTAATCTGTAACTTTTAATTAATGCATTGTGAATTAAGTTGGAACATTAGCTTTAGAGCTCCGATCTACCTTTCCAACGAGATATAATACGCTCCAAACGGATAAACACACAGCAAGATATGAGTGTCACAAATACTTAGCCTTATCTCTATGATTTAGCGTTTTCAGCGAAAATAGAGCACTTTTCGCGTATATACAGTGTATTTTAGTAATTAGGCAATCATCCCTTGATATTTGGAAACCAGCGCCTGAAAACAAGTTTTAGAACTCGGTAAGCGCTTTCCAACTAGATATTAAACGCTTTCAACGGCACAAAATAGAGCAAGATATGATCGCATCAAATTCTACACGAGTTTGGAGTGAAATCAGAAACATTTGTGAATATATGGTTAATCTGTAACTTTTAATTAATGAATTGTAAATTAAGTTGGAATAACAGCTTTAGAGCTCCGATCTATCTTTCCAACGAGATATAATACGCTCCAAACGGATAAACACACAGCAAGATATGAGTGTCACAAATACTTAGCCTTATCTCTATGATTTAGCGTTTTCAGCGAAAATAGAGCACCTTTAGCGTAAATTCAGTGTATTTTAGTAATTAAGCAATCATCCCTTGATATTTTGAAACCAGCGCCAGAAGACATGTTTTAGAACTAGGTAAGATCGTTCCAACGAGATATTAAACGCTTTAAACGGCACAAAATAGAGCAAGATATGGTCGCATCAAATTCTACACGAGTTCGGAGTGAAATCAGAAACATTTGTGATTATATAGTTAATCTGTAACTTTTATTTAACTCATTGTAAATGAAGTTGGAACAATAGCTTTAGAGATCCGATCTATCTTTCCAACGAGATATAATACGCTCCAAGCGGATAAACACACCGCAAGATATGAGTGTCACAAATACTTAGCTTTATCTCTATGATTTAGCGTTTTCAGCGAAAATAAAGCACTTTTAGCGTAAATACAGTGTATTTTAGTAACTAGGTAATCATCCCTTGATATTTTGAAACCAGCGCCTGAAGACAAGTTTTAGAACTCGGTAAGATCTTTCCAACGAGATATGAAACGCTTTCAACGGCACAATAGAGCAAGATATGATCGCATAATTAAATTCTACACGAGTTCGGAATGAAATCAGAAACATTTGTGAATATATCGTTAATCTGTAAATTTTAATTACTGCATTGTAAATGAAGTTGGAACAATAGCTTTAGGTTGTTTTTACATGGACTGTAGTTGTTCCCAGACAAGACCACACCAGACCAGACCAGACCATATTTTATTATTATTATGATTATTATTATTATGATTATTATTATTATTATGATTATTATTATTATTATTATTATTAGTATTATTATGATTATTATTATGATTATTATTATTATTATTATGATTATTATTATTATTATTATTATTATTATTATTATTATCATTATCATTATCATTATTATTATTATTATTATTATTATTATTACTATTATTATTATTATTATTCTAATTATTATTCTAATTATTATTATTATTAATATTATTATTATTATTATTATTATTATTATTATTATTATTATTATTATTATCATTATTATTATTATCATTACTATCATTATTATCATTATTATTATTATAATTATTATCATTATTGTCATTATTATCATTATTATCATTATTATCATTATTATCATCATCATTATTATTATTATTATTATTATTATTATTATTATTAATATTATTATTATTATTATTATTATGATTATTATTATTATTATGATTATTTATATTATTATTATTATTATTATTATTCTAATTATTATTCCAATTATTATTATTATTATTATTATTATTATTAATATTATTATTATTATTAGTAGTAGTAGTAGTATTAGTATTATTATTATTATTATTATCATTATTATTATCATTACTATCATTATTATCATTATTATTATTATTATCATTATTATCATTATTGTCATTATTATCATTATTATCATTATTATCATCATCATCATCGTCATGATTATTATTATTATTATTATTATAATGATTATTATTATGATTATTATTATTATGATTATTTTTATTTTTATTATTATTATTATTATTATTATTATTATTATGATTATTATTATGATTATTATTTTGATTATTATTATTATTATTATTGTTATTATTATTATTATTATTATTATTATTATTATTATTATTATTATTGATAGTCCCTGTTTCTGTAACAGCAATGAATAGCAGTATAACAAAGAAGATTAAACGTAAGGATGAACACAGATGAATTGATGTAGAACCCTCTTTGATATACCGTGAACTCGTACACAGAAAGATTTGCGTAAGGCTATAATGAACAAGTACGAGAGTTAACCTAATCCTGAACCCTCGGCTCCCTTTTTATAGGCGAGGTTCAGGTAGGCGTAAAAGGCTTTTAGCCTATTTGTATGGGC
Source organism: Cuscuta europaea (assembly GCA_945859875.1). NCBI lineage: Eukaryota > Viridiplantae > Streptophyta > Magnoliopsida > Solanales > Convolvulaceae > Cuscuta > Cuscuta europaea. The sequence continues at coordinate 1,549,926 of CAMAPE010000005.1, forward strand.
CTAACACTTGGCCCATATTCTATCTAATACATGCACTTATTTAATACAAGGAATAATAATAAAGCTAATCTATTACAAGATAGATGACAAACTTGATTCACAATTAAAATATCTTCAACAATCTCCCCCTTTGTGATCAAGTGCCACTTTGTTATTGCTTCTGTGATTTGAAATAGTGCTTCCTCATATTCAGTGCATGCTCGTATTGCCTTAGCATGTTTCTCTTTTCTAGGCGATCGTCGATGGCTTTTAAGATGGTCTTCACTGTAGAGTGTTCCTTTTGAACGTATGATGATGCCTCCTGAAGATTTTTCTCTAGTTGTTCCTTCATCTTTAGCAGATGTTCTTTGATTATCTTCAGCGTTCCATCACAATATTTCTCAATTTCATTAACCACCATCAGGCGTTTTTCGTTCTTGTGGTTGAGGTATGTGACTGCTGGCGGTGTGAAGAAGATGTGATATGCTGGAAAGTCTTCGAGTTCTGGACCATACAGTCTTGGCTTTGTAAGATTTGTTTTTGTCAAGTTGCACTCAATAGCCATCTGTAGGTCGTGAGATGAGTGCACTCTGATTTGTCTGAGCATGAATCTCTTGATTGCTGCAAGGCCTTCGCTGTATGTTTTGCTTTGCCTGACTGGAAGGTATCGATAAGCCATAAACATTTGATAGATGTCGTCCGTGAAGCTTGTAAATTCTTGGCAAGTAAATTCACTCCCATCAGTGCGTTGAAGCTTGTAAGAATAGAATCTCACTCCGTGATAATCCTCGGCCTTAACCTGCATGATTTGATGAATAGGGAGAATATTGGATTTCAAGTCTTGTTCCATCAGCTCTCTTTGAGTACCGGTTGATCTTTGCAACAGCATGTGTAGATGACCTCCAGCCTGCTTTCCTTTGAGATGGGTAAGGCCTCGTAGCTTCAGTTCATTCAACGGTTTGACTTTGTCTGGTCTACGCCATATACGCTCTCTGATTTCCTCTTGGAAGGGGCTTTGATTCGTACGTTGTCCCAAGGTTTCTCTGTCTTGGGAAGTCCTCCCGCTGATTGTCTGACGATAGATTCAAGAGTTTTCTGAGATTCCTTGTAGTTCTCCCCTTCCTTTCGTTCATCGTCCTCGAGCCTGATTATATCTTCAGCACATTTGTTGATGAGTTCTCGTAGGAACCAGTTCCTCTGCATATCTTCACACTCTTCATCCTGCATGATTTGATCCATCTCCGACCACTGTCTGGGCCATTTGTCGTGAATAATGATATCTTCTAGCTGATCATGCATTTCATCTGACGACAGAATGGTAGTGGCAGGTTGACCTTTTGGAGACGGAGGCCTGTTAATCGAAACACCGGGTTCACTAGGATTTCCCGTTGTCATCAGCTTTTAACTAGGTTCTAACTGATGGCCTGCTGTAAAAGATGTACCAGTGGTAGCATCATCAGGACTTCCACCCCCTCCTTGGTTGGTATCTCTAGGAGATACGCCTCGGGATGTTGCGTCTAGCTCGACCAGGCTAGAGATTTCGGCTGCGGGTGGTGGCTGTTCGTTGGTAGAGGTTTCTGGTTGAATGGGCTGTGGAGTTTGGCTAGGTAAAGCAGTTTGCTCAAGTGGTCGTGACCGCTTGTTCTCCCCCTCATGAGGATCCGAATCATCGGGGTCCTCATGGGAACGTTTGCGACCACGAGGACTGTCCTTGCATTTGCTTTTGGTTTCAGGGGAAGAAAGGAGGGCTTCGAGAATGGCTTGCTGGTGGAGGGTAAGTTTGGCTTCTGGGATGTTTAGAAGATTGTCCATCAAAGCCGATGCCAGGGTTTCGAAGGGTAGTGAGGAGAGATCGATGGAGGGTGTGGTTGGGCGTGGGGAGAATACTAGTTCTGTATCCTTGGTTCCCCGAGAATGTGAAGGAACGGGTATTTGGTTGATGGATTGGTGAGATAGAGGGGTGGAGGATACTGGTTGTGTATGGGAGATGAAGGGTTCGGGTGAAGGTTGGGGTGGGGGTTGTTCAGACTGAACCGCTTGGGTGGTCCTAAATTCCTGTGCTAGAGCGGTCATTGCATCTTGCACCCATGGTTTGATGATGGAATCTAGGAAGCGATTGAGCAGAACGTTGACGTCTTCAAAGGTTGGGTGTCCAGTTACGGGGTTGTAACTGTTGTCACAGCATCAGTGAAGATAGCTGATGTGTGGCCTGCGTGAAATGATGGAATCATTGAAGGCGTAGCAGGGCTTCCAACCATCATAGCTTGCGCTCTGGTTGTTGCTTTCAGGGTGTGTGCACCTGTATGTGCTGTGAATAGTGTAGGTGTCCTAGAAAATGAAGAAAATGTAGGAAATGTGACACCTAGACTCGATGTGTTTGAAGAAGGGGTTTTGACCTCGGGTGATAGGTCAATAGTATGCTCAACTGATTCGGAAGGAACCAGTGAGGGGGTTGAGTCCCATGCTTTTGAAACGATAGCCTGTTGAGAGGCTATCGAGTGGCTAGGTGAGGGTTGTGCTTGCGCAGTTGAGCCAGATGCTGCGACTTCTACCCGGGAACCGAAAAGATCGGCTCCTGTACTTAGGGATTCGGCTCGGCTTATCTGGATAAATGGATCAAAGCCGGCGAATATGTGTTCGTCAGCATTATCTATGAGGCTCTTTCTGACGCGAGGCTGGGGCTTTGACTTAGCAGCTTTGTCATTTTTAATCTTAGCCCTTTTCTCCCGGATGACGACATCTTTGGAATTCTTGATAGTATGGGCTGCTTCATCGTAGTCATCCTTGGAGCAGTTTGTTTCTCTGGGATCGGTTTTGGTTTAGTCAACTCTTTGATAGTGAAGACTTTGGGTCTGCCTGCGATTATTGGTGCTGCGTCTTCAGCAGTGATCTTCTTTGGAGATTCGACAGGCAGCTTTCCTTTTCGGATTAGAGCATAGGTGTGCTCAACGTCTTTACTGTCATTATCATCATCATCATCAGAGCCAGACTCCTCTCTATCCGTACCCACGCTCTCGGATGCCTCATCGTCGGTGTTTGGTTGGGCATCACTTGACGACTCATCGGCACATTCCTCAGCGTCTGTTTCGGTGCCCTCAACCGTCTAACTCGTCTCGAGAGAGTCGTCAGACTTTCCTTCATGGGGTAAACCGGCCACTGGTTTCTGTGGCTTTTGGACTTTCTTAGGACCCTTACCTACACTCGGCTTTGTCCCCGGGGTAGGTCCAGCTGGGTTTTGCTGAACCATAGGCACAGTTCTCTCAATGTTTTCTTGGTACTGTTGGACTGCCGGATTTGATGATTTGACGAGTTGGAGAAGAAACCCAGGAATCCGCAGACCGAAGACAGGGTTTTTGTCTGTTTTGAAGTACTGCAGCTTTGGAGCAGTGTAGTGTGGATCAGTACTGCGTCTTGGGATGGAAGAGTGCTCTGCCATGCAGTCGTTGATAATCAGCCCTAGCCACCTTGCGTATGGGATGGTACCTGGCCTGTTTTTCTCCTTTGCTTTGACATGGTCCATGAGCTCTGAGAAGAAGAGTTGTGCCATGTCGTAGTTCTTGTTGAATGCAATGCCATGAAAGATTAGCAGGATCTGTTTGTTGCACTTGTCAAACCCGGCATGCTTTGGCGACAGGCACTTATTCACCAGTCCGAATAGACTCTTCCACGGGTGATGGAGATAGGCTCCGTTGAAGTTTGACAGTTGTGGCAGTAGTGAAGTGTAGCCGAGAGATGCCACGTCTTTGAGCAGATCGGGGATGGATGGCAGCGCATCATACGTGTCGTGAGCTGGCAGCGCTAGTGTAGATCGCAGTGTTGATGGCGTCAGGATTACGCGCATGCCATTCAGTTTTGTCTTTATCTTGGAGCGATCCTTCGGTGATTCAGTATGCATGTGACCCCAAAATTGTTGTAGATATATCTCTGGCACTGGTTTTGCGTTATGAAGTGCAGGCCAGAGATAGTGACCTTTCATTATGGCTGGAATGACTGGGTTCTGGCACTTGAAGACTGTGAGGTCTAGCTGGAAGTTGTTGTCCAGCAGCTTGATCCATTTGCCCTTGGGGTAGATGGCGTCGTCAATCTGTGTTTGAGTTGTTCCTGCCATTATGAACTGTAAAAGCAGGGGGTCAGCATATGAAATTCATCGGTTTGATTTCTCTGAGATTAGATTGAAAGAGTTTTGGTTTGCAGGTTTCAGACAATTTGTGCAGGTGGATTTTTTGGGAAAAAATTGCAAAGTCCAAATCTCGAGATCCGAATCTCGAGATCTTGATGTCGAGATCTTGATTTCGAGATTCAAATCTCGAGATCAAGATTTCGAGATTCAAATCTCGAGATCAAGATGTCGAGATGCAAATCTCGAGATCAAGATTTCGAGATGCAAATCTCGAGATCAAGATGTCGAGATGCAAATCTCGAGATCTTACTCGAAGATGAATCGACGATCTCGAGATCTTGGAGAACAAAATCTCGAGATCATATATTTCGAAGAGATGAATCCACCTGCAAAAACATAAACAAGAGATACGAAAAACGATAAACTATACGATTTCGACCTTCAATCAAACGAAAATCCTTTTGTTTTTTATTTTGAGAAATTACGATCGTTTCTCGAGAATGATGTTTCATTTGAATTCGATTTATAGCGATTGCGATTTCGAACAATGAACTACCTTCGTAGAGAGATTCGCAGATAGAAGAAAGAAGGAGAAAAAGCAAAGGAGTTTGGGGAAGACGAGGGATTTCGGGAGCTCTGGTTCCGTGCCTTGTTTGCGAAAAAGTGAGAATAGGAAGGGAAGGGTTTGCGGAGGGTTTATATACGCGAGAAATTTTGGACCTTTTCCTTATCAGTTGAGCCCGAATGTATGGGCTAGCACAAAATGCTCATATAAAAAGTTTTTAGGCCCAAAAACAGTAAAAATTAGAGCTCCCCCTCAAATAATAAAAACTCTGACTCTTTCCCCCCCAAACAGAACGCAACAAACAATATGTACAAATGCAACACACACACACTATTTTTGTTCTTTTTCTGATTTTATCCCCCTCAACACATGCAACACACACACACTATTTTTTTTTGTTCTTTTTCGGATTTTCTCCCCCTCAACACATGCAACGCACACACACTATTTACAGATCACACTCACACACGCTTTTTACAAGTCCCACACACACACACTTTTTATACCAGTGGAGACAAAATTTAAACAGGCTCGAGGTTCAACATGCCCAACTTGGAGACCAGGAACTGGAATCTTTTTTCATCCAATGCCTTAGTAAACAAGTCATCCAGTTGAAGCTCTGAGCTTACAAAGTACATATCAATGTCTCCTTTCTCCACGTGATCCTTGATGAAATGATAGCGCAGATCAATGTGTTTGGTACGGGAGTGGTGAACAGGATTGCTTGTGATGGCGATGGCGCTTTGAGAGTCACTGTAGATCGGGATATGGCGGAATATGTAACCATAGTCCTGGAGCTGAGTCTTCATCCATAATATTTGTGAACAACAACTAGCAGCCGCAACGTATTCGGCCTCAGCTGTAGATGTTGACACACAGTTCTGCTTTTTGGAAGACCAGCAGACTAGCTTCTCGCCCAAGAATTGGACGGCTCCCGATGTACTTTTGCGGTCCATCCGGCAACCAGCAAAATCAGCGTCCGAGTATCCGACTAGATCAAAGCCTGAATGCTTGGGATACCAAAGGCCTAGATTCACCGTGCCTTTGAGGTATCTTAAAATTCGACGTACAGTGGTCAGATGAGATTCCTTCGGATTGGCTTGAAAACGAGCACATAAGCATGTGGAGAAGACAATGTCAGGCCTGCTTGACGTGAGATATAGCAAAGATCCAATGATGGCCCTGTAATTCGTAGCATCAACTGGCTTCCCGGAGGGGTCTGAGTCTAGTTTATTGTTTGGGGACATAGGGGTCGTCATGGAAGATTTGCCTTCAATGTTGAATCTCTTTAGCATATCAAGAATGTATTTGGACTGATTGATGAAAATGCCATCAGCGAGTTGTCTTACTTGCAGGCCTAAGAAGAAGTTAAGTTCACCCATCATGCTCATCTCGAACTTTGTTTTCATCAGTTTCTCAAAATGTTGGCATAGGCGCAGATTTGAAGAGGCAAAGATGATGTCATCAACATAGATCTGAATCAGAATGATGTCAGATTTCTGTCGCTTGATAAACAGAGTAGTATCAATCTTTCCTTTTGAGAAACCTGGTTCGATCAGAAATTCGGTCAAGGCATCGTACCAAGCTCTGGGTGCTTGTTTCAGCCCATAGAGAGCTTTCTTGAGCTTGTATACATGGTCTGGGAATTTTGGATCTACAAATCCTTCAGGTTGAGCAACATAGACTTCTTCTTCTAAAGTCCCATTTAGAAAAGCTGTTTTCACGTCCATCTGAAAGACGGTGAAGTTTTTGTGCGCCGCGTATGCAAGAAAGAGGCGGATTGCTTCAATTCTAGCTACAGGCGCAAACGTTTCATCGTAGTCTATGCCTTCCTCTTGATTATATCCCTTTGCGACCAGCCTTGCCTTGTTTCTTACAACTGTTCCTTCTTCATCCCTTTTATTTTTTGAATACCCACTTCGTGCCAAAGATAGTCTTTCTCTGAGGCTTGGGTACCAGTGACCATACATCCAGTCTTTCAAACTGATTGAGTTCATCTTGCATCGCAATCACCCAATCTGGATCAAGTAGTGCATCGGAGACCTTTGATGGTTCTGACTGGCTTAGGAAGCATGCGAAATGGCATTCATTCATCGTTGCGGATCTTGTGCGCACACCTTGACTCGGATCACCTATTATCTGATCAACGAGATGTGCTCTCGTCCATTTCCTCTCATGAGCTAGAGGAGTTGGAGTAATAATTGGTTGATCCGAGTCCTGATAGGAGTTTGAGGGCTCTGGAGCAGCTGTGGTGTGCAGTGGAGATGATTCTGGACTTGTAGCAAAACCGTGATCATCCACACCTCTGAGATTGGATTGAGGGGTTGAGGGTGTGGATGGTACATCGTCTGGACGTGTGAGGAGCGGAATCTCTGCTGTTGGAGTTGATGTTGAAGCTGGTGTGCATGGAGGAGGTGAAGATTGTGAGTTCTCGTAGAAGTTTCTGAACAGAGAATCGAGAATCACATCTTCGTGTTCTGTGTTTGGTTCAGCTTTATCAGAAGCCACTGGTACAGCATGTGATGGATCAGCCTGTAGATGTTCGATTGCGAAGTCTGCCATTTCATAGAATGTAACATTTACACTCTCGATGACAGTGCGCTTGTCTCTTAGATAGACTCTGTAAGCTTTGGACTGCAGTGAGTAACCAATAAACACGCCTTCTCTGGCTTTGGGGTCAAGCTTACTTCTCTTTGTCCGATCATTTAGTATGAAGCACTTGCAGCCAAAAACCTTGAAGAAAGAGATGTCGGGAGTTCTGTTGAAGAGAATTTCATATGGAGTCTTGTCGAAGCGTTTATGAATGGATGTTCTGTTCTGGGTGAAGCACGCAGTATTGATTGCCTCTGCCCACATGAAGTGAGGCAGTCTGGATTGGATTAACATGGTGCGAGCTGCTTCAACAAGGGTTCTGTTCTTTCTCTCAACAACTCCGTTCTGTTCGGGAGTTTTAGCTGCTGCAAATTGCTGAGTGATACCGAGAGATTCATAGAACTCAGTGAGAGTTTGATTTTTGAACTCGGTACCATTGTCAGTTCTTACAATTCGAACACTGTGTTGTAGCAGTTTCTGGATGGTCCTGATAAAGGTCATAATGTTTTCTGCAGCCTCGTCCTTTGAACGGAGAAATTTTGTCCATGTGTACCTAGAGAAGTCATCAACGATCACCAGAGTGTATTTGCAACCGTTGATGCTTTGGACTCTCATAGGTCCACACAGATCCATGTGAATTAACTGCAGCTGGTGTGTAGATGATGGTACCGTTTTCGACTTGTGGGAGCTTCGCGTCATTTTGCCCATTTTGCAGGCACTACAATGATTTTCAGCGGAAGACTTTAACAGAGGGAGCCCCTTTACAAGTTTCTTGGAGGACAGGATTTAAAGATGCTTGAAGTTCAGATGGGAGAGACGTATGTGCCAAAGGTTGTTCTGTTCAGTTGAAGCTTTGGACAGCAGACAGATGGAAGTGGTGGATTGGACGCTTTTCAGATCAATAGTGTACAGATTTGATGTTCTGTAACACGTTAATAATGTATTCCCCATGCTGTCTAGAACACATCATTGTTTTGCAAAGAACCTCACTTCCATCCCGCTGTCACAGAATTGCCCTATGCTCAGTAAGTTGTGTTTGAGCCCTTTGACAAATGAAACATCTTTGATAGTGACACTGGCACAGATGACGTCCCCATACCCAAGGATAGGAGATGAGGCGTCATTCCCAAATCTGACATTCCCTCCGTAACAGTTGGTGTAGTTGCTCAATAGGTGTTTTATTCCGGTCATGTGGGTTGAGCATCCTGAGTCTAAGTGCCACACATGACCGTCCTGCAAAACAATCAAACAGGTTTAGGTACCCATCTTGGAGTGTGTCCTTCCTTATTAACAAAAAACACCTTTCTAAATCTTGCTTTTAGCTGTGATCCAAGGTCAACAACTTTTTCAACAAAAGATCTTTCTCTTGTGGACTCTCCAATAGCCAGATCTGCTTTTGCAGCGGGTCTGGTTTTTGGAGCCCACTTAGAAGTTTCCATTTTGGTGGGTCTGATTTTGTGGACCCACCTTTCCGTTTTAGTCTTGGTGGGTCTGTTCTTGGGGACCCACCTTTCAGGTTCAGTTTTGGTGGGTCTGCGTTTGGGGACCCACCTATCTGTTTCAGGCTTGGTAGGTCTCATCTTGGGGACCCACCTTTCGGTTTCAGTTTTGGTGGGTCTTATCTTGGGAACCCACCTTTCAGTTTTAGTTTTGGGAGGAGAGTAGACATGAGCTTTGTGATTGAATGGTTGTTTCTTAAGTTTGGTTTTAAAAATTTCCTCTTTAGAAAGCCGATTAAGATGTTTCCTTGAATGAACTCGAAGAGCATATTTCATATCAGGTATACAAAATATTCCCTTAGAAGTTCTGTTCTCGGTTTCTCTTTTTGGTTTGAGCTTTCTGTGAGGCTTTGCTTTAACAACATTCACATCACATTCATAATTATGGGGGTCTGGAACAGAATAACCATAAGCAATACTTGAATTATGAATTGAACAATGTCTAGAAGAAGTCTCAGAAATATTCAGCTTGGGACTCAAGACTGAACTACTAGAAGTTTGTTTCTTAGAGACAAAATTACAATTAACTTTAGAATAAAAAATAGAACTAGATCTAGGACTGGCTTTATTATCAAAAACTTTCTTTTTGCCTTCTGCGATTTCCTCCCTCTTCTTCCTCCACTCACTCTTCTCTTCTCCTTCCTTCTTCACTTCATTTCCTGTAAACAAAGGAGAAGAGAGATGAGTGGACGAACCTTTTAAAAACTTTGTTTTCTTTGGTGAGGTGTGTGAACTGTCAGACTTATTATGAGAAGTAGAAGGGGCTGTTTTAGCATGATACTGCTCGCTTAATTCATTGAACTTTTGAAGGAGTTCCTGCCAGTTTCTCTCAAAACCTCTCTTTTCAGTTTCAAATCTCTCTCTCTCTCGTTATCAAGAGTTTTCTGGAGGTTTTTGAGTTTTTGAGCAATAGGAAAAATACAAGGTTCCTCTCCAGTTTTAGAGATACGTACTCTTGGGGGTGGGTCTAGAGGATGTCCTATGTGTGGAATATCTTTTGCATAAGGGTCAAGACATTCACTAAAGCAGGAACTAGATTTTTCTTGTGAAAGTTGTTTTTCATTAACAGAGGGATAATCACAAGAAATCGCAGCTTTAGGGTTCTTTCTCTTTTCTTCTTCTGCTTCAGCGTTTTCATCATCACTTCGAAAATACATTTTCTCTCCAAACCCTAGTCCCATGTAATCTTTGTTATAGATTTGAAGACAGTTAACTTTCTTTAGATTACATGGGTTGGTTATGCCCAGTCCTATTCTAGGATTGTAAAATCGGTCATCCTTTATTCGATTAAGAAAAATTGTCTATTCAGACTGACCTCTT
>CAMAPE010000005.1:1567500-1582500 GCA_945859875.1 Cuscuta europaea
CAGAAATAAGGAGGAAAGTGCCATCTGAATACACAGAAGCTGACAAGCTCAGGCTTCGCGGAGATCTCATGGCCAAAACTTACCTTCTTCAAGCAATTCCAAATGAAGTATATGTTCTCATAGACAGCATGCAAACAGCTAAGGAAATGTGGGATGAGATTGAAAAGCTGCTACAAGGCACAAGCATCAGTCTCAAAACCAAGAAGACTACGATTCTTATCGCTTATGACTCCTTCAAAGCAGGTCCAGGAGAACCATTAACTGAGACTTACAACAGACTTGTTCAACTGGTAAATGAACTCAGAAAAATCAAAGTATTCAGATCCAATCTGGAACTGAATATTAGATTTTTATCTAGCCTGCATCCTGCATGGGAAAAAACAGTGAAGGATTTCAGATCTCGGATAGATTTGGACGAAATTGACCTCTGCACACTCTATGAACATCTAAAGCAATTTGTCAACGAGGTTGCCTGTGCTGAGGATCATCACACCACAAACCCCTTAGCTCTTGTAATGGAGGCTCAGCCAAGAAGGACAACCACTTCACTAAAGAATAAAAAGAAGAAGGTGGTGGTTGAATCAGATGATGATGAGAGTGATGATGACAAATCTGATCTAGAGGCTGAGCTAGCAGACTTACAGTAGAAGATGGCACTGCTTGCCAAAAGATTTGCTAAGAAGAACAGCTCCTCCAACAAGCTGAGAACTTCCTCCTCAAACTACAAGCAGAAGAACCATGATCAAGGATCTTCTAGGAAGGCATCATCAGCAGAAGAAGCTCCTAAATGCTATAATTGCGGCAAGCCTGGACATGTGATCAAAGACTGCCGCCTCCCAAAGAAGAAAGATGCTAACTTCTACAAGCAGAAGATGCTGTGGAATAAGCAGAAAATGCTGATGGTGCAGAAAGAAGAAGAAACCTCTGCCATGATTGCTGAGAATGAGAACTGGGCAGAAGATTCTTCTGAGGAGGAGGAGGAGGAGGAAGACAACTATGCCCTTATGGCACGTGTGGAGGGAGATGAAAGAAAGGGTGATGCTGCGATCCCCGAAAGCGAGTGCTCAACAAGCTCTGTAAGTACCTCACATACTTCTTTAAATAATCAAATGCAGTCCTTACTTGAAAAGGACAATCTAATCAAAGAACTAAAGGAGAGACTAGACAATAATCATAGAGTACTGAAACAGAATCTAGACCAAAAGTCTTCCTTAAGTGTTCAACTTGAAATTGCAAAAGATCAAGTCAAAAAGGTGTCCTCAGATCTTGAAAGCTTTGAACTTAAGATAGCTGAATTAACTAAGAAATTTGAGGATAGTGAACGGGAAAAAAGCACAGCAAAGGCTGAATGCGGTTTTTTGCATAACAAGAGAAGAACGCTTTTAAATAAAGTAAAAGAACTAGAGGATCTAGCTGCTAGAAGAGGTCAATCTGAACAAACTGTTTTTCTGCTTAACAGCAAACAAAAGGATGACCGATTCTACAATGCTAAAACAGGACTGGGCATAACCAACCCACGTAATCTAAAGAAAGTTAACTGTCTTCAGATCTATAACAAAGATTACATGGGACTAGGGTTTGGCGAGAAAATGTATTTTCGAAGTGATGAAGACTATGCTGAAGCAGAAGAAGAAAAGAGAAAGAATCCAAAACCTGCGATTTCCTCTGATTATCCCTCTGTAAATGAAAAACAACTTTCAGAAGAAAAACCTACTTCCTGCTTTAGTGAATGCCTTGACCCTTATGCTAAAGATATTCCTCACATAGGACATCCTCTAGACCCTCCCCCAAGAGTAGGTATTGCTAAAACTGGTGAGGAACTGTGTATATTTCCCATGGCTCAAAAGCTCAAAAACCTACAGAAAACTCTTGATAACGAGAGAGAGAGATTTGAAACTGAAAAGAAAGGTTTTGAGCGCAACTGGCAGGAACTTCTTCAAAAAATTAATGATTTGAGTGAGCAGTTTCATGCTAAAACAGACCCTTCTACGACTAAGCCTGACAGCTCACACACCTCACATGAGAAAAACAATGCTTTTAAAGGTTCGTCCACTCATCTCTCTTCTCCTTTGTTTACAGGAAATGAAGTGAATAAGGAAGGAGAAGAGAAGAATGAGTGGAGGAAAAAGAGGAAGGAAATCGCAGAAGGCAAAAAGAAAGTTTTTGAGAATAATGCCAGCCCTAGATCTAGTTCTATTTTTTACTCCAAAGTTAATTGTAATTCTGTCTCTACAAAGCAAACTTCTAGTAGTTCAGTCTTGAGTCCCAAGCTGAATATTTCTGAGACATCTTCTAGACAACGTTCTATTTATAATACAAGTGTTGCTTATGGTTATTCTGTTCCAGATCCCCATAATTATGAATGTGATGTGAATGTTGTTAAATCAAAGCCTCCCAGAAAGCTCAAACCTGAAAAAGAAACCAAGAAAGGAACTTCTAAGGGAACGTTTTGTATTCCTGATATGAAATATGTCCTTATAGTTCATTCTAGGAAACATCTTAATCGGCTTTCTAAGGAGGAGATTTTCAAAACCAAACTTAAGAAACAACCGTTCAATCACAAAGCACCTGTCTACTCTCCTCCTAAACCTAAAACGGAAAGATGGGTCCCCAAGATAAGACCCGTCAAAACTGAAACAGAGAGGTGGGTCCCCAAGATGAGACCTACCAAAACTGAAACAGAGAGGTGGGTCCCTAAGATGAGACCTACCAAAACTGAAACAGATAGGTGGGTCCCCAAAAGAAGACCCATCAAAACTGAAACTGAAAGATGGGTCCCCAATCGAAGACCCATCAAAACTGAAACTGAAAGGTGGGTCCCCAAATTTAGACCCACCAAAACTAAAATGGAAAGGTGGGTTCACAACATCAGACCCACCAAAATGGAAACTGCTAGGTGGACTCCAAAAACCAGACACACTGCAAAAGCAGATCTGGCTATTGGAAAGCCCACCAAAGATAGATCTTTTGTTGAGAGAGCTGCTGACCTTGGATCACAGCTCAAAGCAAGATTTAAAAAGGTGTTTCTTGATAATAAGGAAGGACCCACTCCAAGTTGGGTACCTAAACCTGTTTGATTGTTTTGCAGGACGGTCATGTGTGGCACTTAGACTCAGGATGCTCAACCCACATGACCGAAATAAAGCACCTTTTGAGCAACTACACCAACTGCTACGGAGGCAATGTCAGATTCGGGAATGACACCTCATCTCCTATCCTTGGGTATGGAGACGTCGTCTGTGCCAGTGTCACTATAAAAGACGTTTCATTTGTCAAAGGCCTCAAACACAACTTACTGAGCATTGGAAAATTCTGTGACAGCGGGATGGAAGTGAGGTTCTTTGCAAAGCAATGCTGTGTTCTTGACAGCACAGGGAATACATTATTAACGTGTTACAGAACATCAAATCTGTACACTATTGATCTGAAAAGCGTCCAATCCACCACTTCCATCTGTCTGCTGTCCAAAGCTTCAACTGAACAGAACAACCTATGGCACAGACGTCTCTCCCATCTGAACTTCAAACATCTATCAACTTTGTCCTCCAAGAAACTTGTCAAGGGGCTTCCTCTGCTAAAGTCTTCCGCTGAAAATCATTGTAGTGCCTGCAAAATGGGTAAAATGACGCGAAGCTCCCACAAGTCAAAAACCGAACCTTCATCTACTCATCAGTTGCAGCTAATACACATGGATCTGTGTGGACCTATGAGAGTACAAAGCATCAACGGTCGCAAATACACTCTGGTGATCGTTGATGACTTCTCTAGGTATACATGGACAAAATTTCTCCGTTCAAAAGACGAAGCTGCGGAAAACATTATGACCTTTATCAGAACGATCCAGAAACTGCTACAGCACAGTGTTCGAATTGTTAGAACTGACAATGGTACCGAGTTCAAAAATCAGACTCTCACTGAGTTCTATGAATCACTCGGTATCACTCAGCAATTTGCAGCAGCTAAAACTCCCCAGCAGAACGGAGTTGTTGAGAGAAAGAACAGAACCCTTGTTGAAGCAGCACGCACCATGTTAATTCAATCAAGACTGCCTCACTTCATGTCGGCAGAGGCAATCAATACTGTGTGCTTCACTCAGAACAGAACTTTCATCCACAAGCGCTTCGACAAGACTCCATATGAGATCCTATTCAACAAAACTCCTGATATTTCTTTCCTCAAGGTTTTTGGCTGCATGTGCTTCATACTCAATGATCGGACAGAGAGAAGTAAGCTGGATCCCAAAGCCAGAGAAGGCGTGTTCATTGGCTACTCACTGCAATCCAAAGCTTACAGAGTCTATCTCAGAGACAAGCGGACTGTCATCGAGAGTGTAAATGTTACATTCTATGAAATGGCAGAATTTGCAATTGAACATCTCCAAACCGATCCATCAACTGCTGTACCAGTAGCTTCTGATAAAGCTGAACCAAACACCGAACACGACGATGTGATTCTCGACTCTCTCTTCAGAAACTTCTACGAGAACTCACAACCACCACCTCCTGCATACACTCCAGAGTCAACATCAACTCCAACCGCAGAATTTCCGCTCCTCACAGGACCAGACGATGTACCATCCACACCCTCAACCCCTCAAACCAATCCCAGAGGTGTGGATGATCACGGCTTTGCTACGAGTCAAGAATCATCTCCACTACACACCACAGCTGCCCCAGAACCTTCAACCTCATATCAGGACTCAGATCAACCAATAATTACTCCAACTCCTCTAGCTCATGAGAGGAAGTGGACGAGAGCACATCTCGTTGAACAAATAATAGGTGATCCAAGTCAAGGTGTGCGAACGAGATCAGCAACAACAAATGAATGTCACTATGCATGCTTTCTAAGCAAGAATGAACCGTCCAAAGTCTCAGAGGCACTCGCTGATCCAGATTGGGTGATTGCCATGCAAGATGAGTTCAATCAATTTGACAGACTAGACGTGTGGACACTCGTGCCTAAACCCCCTCAGAAAACCATCATTGGCACTAAATGGGTGTTCAAGAACAAGAAGGACGAAGAAGGCATAGTGATACGCAACAAGGCACGACTGGTCGCTAAAGGATATAATCAGCAAGAGGGCATAGACTATGATGAAACTTTTGCACCCGTAGCAAGAATTGAAGCAATCCGCCTTTTTCTTGCGTACGCGGCCCCACAAGAACTTTACCGTCTTTCAAATGGACGTCAAGACTGCCTTTCTGAATGGAGTCTTGGAAGAAGAAGTCTATGTCGCTCAGCCCGAAGGATTTGTAGATCCCAGATATCCCGACCATGTGTACAAACTAAAGAAAGCTCTGTATGGGTTGAAACAGGCACCAAGAGCTTGGTACGATGCCTTAACCGAATTTCTAGTTGACTCAGGTTTCTCAAAAGGGAAGATTGATACCACACTTTTCATCAAACGACAGAAGTCTGACATCATCCTGATTCAGATCTATGTTGATGACATTATCTTCGCCTCCTCAAATCCACGTCTGTGCAAACACTTTGAGAAACTGATGAAAACCAAGTTCGAGATGAGCATGATGGGCGAACTGAATTTCTTCCTAGGCCTGCAAGTAAGACAACTCTCTGATGGTATTTTCATCAATCAGTCCAAGTATATTCTGGAAATGCTTAAGAGATTCAACATTGATGGCAAATCTTCCATGACGACCCCCATGTCCCCAAACAACAAACTGGACTCAGACCCCTCCGGGAAGCCAGTTGATGCTACAAACTACAGGGCCATCATTGGATCTTTGCTATATCTCACGTCAAGCAGGCCTGACATTGTCTTCTCCACATGCTTATGTGCACGCTTTCAGGCAAATCCGAAGGAATCCCATCTGACCGTTGTTCGAAGAATTCTGAGATACCCCAAAGGCACTGTGAATCTAGGCCTTTGGTATCCCAAGCACTCAGGTTTTGACCTAGTCGGATACTCGGATGCTGACTTTGCTGGTTGCCGGATGGACCGCAAAAGTACATCGGGAGCTGTCCAGTTCTTGGGCGATAAGTTAGTCTGCTGGTCTTCCAAGAAACAGAACTGTGGTTCACAAATATTATGGATGAAGACCCAGCTAAAGGACTACGGTTACACTTTCCGCCATATCCCGATCTACAGTGACTCACAGAGCGCCATCGCCATCACCAGCAACCCGGTTCATCACTCCCGCACCAAACACATCGACCTGCGCTATCATTTCATCAAGGATCACGTGGAGAAAGGAGATATTGACATGTATTTTGTAAGCTCAGAGCTTCAACTGGCTGACTTGTTCATTAAGGCATTGGATGAAAAAAAGATTCCAGTTCCTAGTCTCCAAGTTGGGCATGTTGAACCTCGAGCCTGTTTAATTTTTGTCTCCACTAATCTGCAAAGTGTGTGTGCGTGTGATTTGTATATAGTGTGTGTGCGTTGCATGTGTTGAGGGGGAGAAAACCAGAAAAATAACAAAAAATAGTGTGCGTGTGTTGCATGTGTTGAGTGGGTGTGAAAAATCAAAAAGAACAAAAATAGTGTGTGTGCGTTGCATTTGTACATATTGTTCGTTGCATTTTTTGAGGGGGAGAAAAATTTTTCACTGTTTAAGGGGGAGCTAATTTTCACTGATTAAGGGGGAGCTCTCTATTTTTTTCAGTTTGGACCTCGAAAATCTGTTAAAAGGGCATTGTGTGCCAGCCCAATCATTCGGGCTCAACTGATACGGAGGAGGTCCATATTTTTTTTCTCGCGTATAAAAGCCTCGCGAAAGCCCTTCTCCTTCTTTCATTCTGATTTTCTCAAAGACCAAAAGTTTTCGCAAAAGCAGAGCTCTCAAACCTTCCGTCTTCTTCCCAACCTTCGATCTCGCAATCTCCCTCTCTCTTTCTCGACTACCCTTCGAAGGTAGTTAACGTTCACAATCGCAATCATCCATCTCGAAAACGAAGGATCATCTCGAAAACCTATTTTCTTTGTTCGTGTTCGAAATCCTGAAAAAGAACGTTTGATTTCGCAAAAACCTTGAACTTTCTCTAAATCAAAATCAAATTAGGTTTTTTTTTCGTTTAAATGTATGTCAGAATCGCTTGTTATTATCTGCTATATCTTTGTTTTTACAGGTGGAAAATCTCTTCAAATTTCGTCGGTTCATCTTCTCGAAATCAAGATCTCGAGATGGGCATCTCGACATCTTGATCTCGAGATTTGAATCTCGAAATCAAGATCTCGAGATCTGCATCTCGACATCTTCATCTCGAGATTTGAATCTCGAAATCAAGATCTCGAGATCTTCATCTCGACATCTTGATCTCGAGATTTGAATCTCGAAATCAAGATCTCGAGATCTGCATCTCGACATCTTGATCTCGAGATTTGAATCTCAAAATCAAGATCTCGAGATTTGGACTTAGAATTTTTTTTCAAAACTCCATCTGCATAAACTTATCGGTCAACTGCAAATCAAACTCTTTCAATCAAATCAAACAATTGAACTTCATGTGCTGACCCCTACTTCTACAGTTTTAAAATGGCAGAAACACTAAAGCACAGATCGATGATGTCATCTACTCTCAAGAAAAATGGATCAAGGTACTGGACAACAATTTCCAGCTAGTCCTTGCAGTCTTCAAGTGCCAGAACCCGATAGTACCAGCCATCATGAAAGGTCACTATCTCTGGCCTGCACTTCACAACTCAAAACCGATGCCAGAGATATACCTACAACAGTTCTGGGGGCATATGCATACAAAATCACCAAAGGATCGCTCAAAAATAAAGACCAAGCTAAACGGCATGCGGGTGATCCTTACACCATCAACACTGCGCACTACATTAGCGCTGTCAGTTCGAGATACGTATGATGAGCTGCCATCCATCCCCGATCTACTGAAAGACGTAGCATCACTAGGCTACACATCTTTACTGCCACAACTGTCAAACTTCAACGGCGCCTATCTCCGTCACCCGTGGAAGAATCTGTTTGGACTGGTGAACAAATGCTTGTCGCCAAAGCATGCTGGCTTCGACAAGTGCAACAAGCAAATACTGCTAGTCTTCCACGGGATCGCCTTCAACAAACATTATGACTTGGCACAGCTCTTCTTCTCAGAGCTAATGGACCTGGTCAAGGCCAAGGAAAAGAATAGGCCAGGTACCATCCCATATGCAAGGTGGCTTGGGCTGATCATCAACGACTGCATGGCAGAGCACTCGTCAATCCCAAAACGCAGCTCCGATCCACACTACAAAACCCCAAAGCTGCAATACTTTAAAGCAGACAAGAACCCTACCTACGGTCTGCGGATCCCTGGGTTTCTGCTCAACCTTGTAAGATCTTCAAATCCAGCTGTTCAGCAGTACAAGGAAGCCACAGAGAAAACCGTCCCTATGGTTCAGCAAAACCCAGCTGGACCTACCCCAGGGGCAAAGCCGAGTGTTAGTAAGGGTCCCAAGAGAGCCCAAAAGCCACAGAAACCAGTGGCCGGTTCGCCCAATGAAGGAAAGTCTGACGACTCTCTTGAGACGAGTCAGGCGGCTGAGGGCACCGAAATAGACGCTAAGGAAACGGCCAATGAATCGTCAAGTGAAGCCCAAACAAACACTGACGACGAGGCTTCCGAGAGCGTGGGCACGGAGAGCGGAGAATCTAGCTCGGATGATGACGACGATGATAATGATAGTGATGATGTGGAGCTCACATATGCCCTGATCAGAAAAGGGAAGCTGCCAGTCGAATCTCCGAAGAAGAGAAGAATTACTGCTGAAGACGCAGCACCAATAATAGCTGGCAGACCTCAACTCTTCACAATAAAAGAAAAGGCTAAACCAAGAGCTGATCCGAGCGAGACAAATTGCTCCAAGGATGATTATGACGAGGCGGCTCATTCCATTAAGGCATCATTCAACTCAGAAGAAGTCGTCATCCGAGAGACCAGGGCAAAGGTCAAGAATGATAAGGCTGCCAAGGCCAAGCCCCAGCCCCGAGCCAGAAAGAGCCTGTTTGATAAGGCAGACGAGCACATCTTCGTGGGCTGCGACTCCTTTATCCAGATAAGCCGAGCTGAATCCCTAAGCACAAGAGCCGATCTTTTCGGTTCCCGGGTAGAAGTCGCAACATCTGGCTCAACTGCGCATGCACAGCCCTCTCCAAGCCACTCGATAGCCTCTCAAAAGGCTATTGTTTCAAAAGAACGGGACTCAACCCCCTCGCTGGTTCCTTCTGAATCAGTTGAGCATACAATTGACCTATCTCCCGAGGTCAAAACCCCTTCTTCTCACACATCGAGTCTAGGTGTCACATTCCCCACATTTTCTTCATTTTCTAGGACACCTACAGTATTCACTGCACATACAGGTGCACTCACCCTGAACGCAACAACCAGAGCGCAAGCTATGACGGTTGGAAGCCCTGCTACGCCCATAATGATTCCATCATTAAATGCAGGCCACACATCAGCAATCTTCACTGATGCTGTGTCAACAGTTACAACCCCCGTAACTGGTCACCCTACCTTTGAAGACGTAAACGTTCTACTCAATCGCTTCCTAGATTCCACCATTAAGCCATGGGTGCAAGATGCAATGACCGCTCTAGCACAGGAATTTAGGACCACCCAAGCGGTTCGGTCTGAACAAACACCACCCCAACCTTCCCCTGAACCGTTCATCTCCCATACACAACCCATATCCTCCACCCCTCTATCCCACCAATCCATAAACCAAATTCCCATTCCCTCTATTTCTCGGGGAACCCAGGATACAGAACCAGTATTCTCCCCACACCCGACCACACCCTCCATCGATCTCTCCTCACTATCCTTCGACACACTAGCATCGGCTTTGCTGAACAACCTCTTAAACACCCCTGAAGACAAGCTCACTCTTCATCAGCAAGCCATACTTGAGGCCCTTCTTTCTTCACCCGAAACCAAGATCACTTGCAAGGAGAGTCTTCGTGGTCGCAAACGTTCCCATGAGGACCCCGATGATTCGGATCCTCATGAGGGGGAGAACAAGCGACCTCGATCACTTGAGCAAACTGCTCTACCAAGCCAAACTCCACAGCCAATCCAACCTGAAACCTCAACAAACCAACAGCCACCATCCACAGCCAAATTATCTAGCATGGTCGAGCTAGAAATAACATCCCGAGGCGTATCTCCAAGAGATACCAACCGAGGAGGGGATGGAAGTCCTGATGATGTTACCACTGGTACATCTTCTCCATCAGGCCATCAGTTGGAACCTAGTTCTAAGCTGATGCCAACGGGCAATCAAAGTGAACCCGGTAGTGCTACTCAGGAACAATCACCGCCTGAACAAAGAATTCCATATATTTCCCCAGGCAAAGACATCCATGATGCACTGGAAGAGGCGGTGATATATGACAAATGGCCAAGAAAATGGACAGAATGGGATGATCTTCGGAATGAGGCCGAACAAGAGGACATGCAAAGAAACTGGTGGCTACGAGAGCTAATCAACAAATGCTCTGAAGATATTATAAGGCTCGAGGACGATGAACGCAAGGAAGGGGAGAATTACAAAGAATCCCAGAAGACTCTTGAATCGGTCGTAAGACAAACAGTGGGAAGACTTCCCAAGACAGAGAAACCCTGGGATAATGTTCGCATCAAAGCCCCCTTCCATGAAGAAATCAGAGAGCATATCTGGCGTAGACCAGACAGAGTCAAGCCACTGAATGAACTAAAGCTAAGAGGCCTTACTCACTTAAAAGGAAAGCAGGCTGGAGGTCATCTGCATATGTTGCTACAAAGGTCAACCGGTACACAAAGAGAACTGATGGAACAAGATCTGAAGTCGAATATTCTCCCGATTCATCAAATTCTACAAGTGAAGGCTGAAGACTATCATGGAGTAACATTCTACACTTACAGACTTCAACGCACCGATGGGAGCGAATTCACTTGCCAAGAGAATGACTTCATCATGCTGAAACCGGATGACATCTACCAAATGTTCATGGCCTACAGATACCTTCCAGTCAGGCAGAGCATAATATACAGCGAAGGCCTCGCAGCTATCAAGAGATTCATGCTTAGACAGATCCGAGTACACTCTTCACATGACCTATAGATGGCTATTGAGTGCAATCTGAAAAAGACAAATCTGACCAAGCCAAGACTGTATGGTCCAGAACTTGAAGATTTCCCAGCCTACCACATCTTCTTCACACCGCCAGCAGTCACCTATCTGAACCACAAGAACGAAAAACGTTTGATGGTAGTCAGTGAGATTGAGAAGTACTGTGACGGAACACTGAAGATAATCAAAGAGCAGATTCTAAAGATGAAGGCAGAGCTAGAGGAAAATCTTCAAGAGGCATCGTCTTATGTTCAAAAGGAACACTCTACTGTAGAGACAATTTTAAAGGCCATTGACGATCGCCTCGAAAAGAGAAATGTGCTGAGGCGGTATGAACATGCACTTGGTATGAGGAAGCACTACTTCAAGTCTCAGAAGCAATAAGAGAATGGCACTTGATCACAAAGGGGGAGATTGTTGGAGATATTTAATTGTGAATCAAGTTGGTCATAGATTAGCTTTATATTTAATCCTTGTATTTAATTAGTGCATGATTAGATAGAAATCAGGCCAAGTGTTAGGCCCATATAAACAGGCTAAAAGCCTAGTACGCCTAACCTAAACCTCGCCTATAAAAAGGGAGCCGAGGTTTAGGAATAGGTTAACGTCGTACTTATTATTCATAGCCTTACGCGCATATCATTCTGTTGTACGAGTTCACGGTTTATCAAAGAAGGTTTTACGTTGATTCATTCTGTGTTCATCCTTACGTTTAATCTTCGTTGTTAGATCGTTATTCATTGCTGTTACAGAAACAGGGACTAACATTATTATTATTAGTAGTAGTATTATTATTATTATTATTATTATTATTATTATTATTATTATTATTATTATTATTATTATTATTATTATTATTATTATTATTATTGTTATTATGATTATTATTATCATTATTATCATTATTATCATTATTATCATTATTATCATTATTATCATTATTATCATTATTATTATTATTATTATTATTATTATCCATTATTATTATTATTATTATTATTTCTATTATTATTATTATTATTATTATTATTATTATTATTAGTAGTAGTAGTAGTAGTAGTATTAATTTTAAAACGAATAGAAATATTTTTAGCATGCTGGAAGGAATATTATTATTTTTAATTATAAATGAATAAAATATTGTTAGTTATGGATTATAATATATATAAAAAAAATAAAATATTTACGCAAAAAATATAAAAAATAAAAGAGAGAATTTTCTAAATAGGAGTAAAAAAGTTTTGAAATTCCAAAATAGGAGTATCATGTTTTTTATTCCCTAAATAAGAGTAATTTTTTCCAAACATGGCATTACTAGGCTTTAAACATGGCATTTTCTTCCAAACTTGGCAGATTACTCTTGTCCAGGGAATAAAAAACATTATACTCCTATTTTGGAATTTCAAAACGTTTTTGCTACTATTTAGGGCAATTTCTAAAAATAAAATTTCAGACCAGACTAGACCAATACAAACCACACCAAAACAAACCAGACAAGACCAGACCAACAAATTACGGTCCAAGTAAAAACATCCTTAGATCTCCGATCCATCTTTCCAACGAGATATAATACGCTCCAAACGGATAAACACACAGCAAGATATGAGTGCCACAAATACTTAGCCTTATCTCTATTATTTAGCAATTTCAACGAAAATAGAGCACTTTTAGCGTAAATACAGTGTATTTTAGTAATTAGGCAATCATCCATTGATATTTCGAAACCAGCGCCTGAAGACATGTTTTCGAACTCGGTAAGATCTCTCCAACGAGATATTAAACGCTTTCAACGGCACAAAATAGAGCAAGATATGATCGCATCAAATTCTACACGAGTTCGGAGTGAATCCAGAAACATTTGTGAATATATGGTTAATCTGTAACTTTTAATTAATCCATTGTAAATGAAGTTGGAAAATAGCTTTAGATCTCCGGTCTATCTTTTCAACGAGATATAATACGCTCCAAACGGATAAACACACAGCAAGATATGAGTGTCACAATTACTTAGGCTTATCTCTATGATTTAGCGTTTTCAGCGAAAAAAGAGTACTTTTAGCGTAAATACAGTGTATTTTAGTAATTAGGCAATCATCCCTTGATACTTTGAAACCCGCGCCTGAAGACAAGTTTTAGAACTCGGTAAAATCTTTCCAACGAGGTATTAAACGCTCTCAATGGCACAAAATATAGCAAGATATGATCGCATCAAATTCTACACGAGTTTGGAGTGAAATCAGAAACATTTGTGAATATATGGTTAATCTGTATGTTTTAATTAATGCATTGTAAATGAAGTTGGAACAATAGCTTTAGAGCTCCGATCTATCTTTCCAACGAGATATAATACGCTCCAAACGGATAAACACTCAGCAAGATATGAGTGTCACAAATATTTAGCCTTATCTCTATGATTTAGCGTTTTCAGAGAAAATAGAGCACTTTTAGCGTAAGTACAGTGTATTTTAGTAATTAGGCAATCATCCCTTGATATTTTGAAACCAGAGCCTGAAGACAAGTTTTAGAACTCGGTAAGATCTTTCCAACGAGATATTAAACGCCTTCAATGGCACAAAATAGAGAAAGATATGATCGCATCAAATTCTACACGAGTTCGGAGTGAAATCAGAAACATTTGTGAATATATGGTTAATTTGTAATTCTTAACTAATGCATTGTAAATTAAGTTGGAACAATAGCTTTAGAGCTCCGATCTATCTTTCCAACGAGATATAATACGCTCCAAACGGATAAACACACTGCAATATATGAGTGTCACAAATACTTAGCTTTATCTCTAAGATTTAGCGTTTTCAGCAAAAATATAGAACTTTTAACGTAATACAGTGTATTTTAGTAATTAGGCAATCATCCCTTGATATTTTGAAACCAACGCCTGAAAACAAGTTTTAGTACTCGGTAAGCGCTTTCCAACGAGATATTAAACGCTTTCAACGGCACAAAATAGAGCAAGATATGATCGCATCAAATTCTACCCGAGTTTGGAGTGAAATCAGAAACATTTGTGAATATATGGTTAATCTGTAACTTTTAATTAATTCATTGTAAATTAAGTTGGAACAATAGCTTTAGATCTCCGATCTATCTTTCCAACGAGATATAATACGCTCGAAACGGATATACACACAGCAAGATATGAGTGTCACAAATACTTAGCCTTATCTCTATGATTTAGCGTTTTCAGCGAAAATAGAGTACTTTTAGCGTAAATACAGTGTATTTTAGTAATTCGGCAATAATCCCTCGATATTTTTAAACCAGAACCTGAAGACAAGTTTTAGAACTCGGTAAGATCTATCCAACGAGATATTAAACGCTTTCAACGGCACAAAATAGAGCAAGATATGAGCGCATCAAATTCTACACGAGTTCGGAGTGAAATCAGAAACATTTGTGAATATATGGTTAATCTGTAACTTTTGATTAATGAATTGTAAATTAAGTTGGAACAATAGCTTTAGATCTCCGATCTATCTTTCCAACGAGATATAATACGCTCCAAACGGATAAACACACAGCAAGATATGAGTGTCACAAATACTTAGCCTTATCTCTATGATTTAGCGTTTTCAGCGAAAATAGAGCACTTTTAGCGTAAATTCAGTGTATTTTAGTAATCAAGCAATCATCCCTTGATAATTTGAAACCAGCGCCAGAAGACAAGTTTTAGAACTAGGTAATATCGTTCCAACGAGATATTAAACGTTTTCAACGGCACAAAATAGAGCAAAATATGATCGCATCAAATTCTACACGTGTTTGGAGTGAACTCAGAAACATTTGTGAATATATGGTTAGCCTGTAAATTTTAACTAATGCATTGTAAATGAAGTTGAAACAATAGCTTTAGAGCTCCGATGTATCTTTCCATTGAGATATAATACGCTCCAAGCGGATACACA
>CAMAPE010000005.1:1590000-1647500 GCA_945859875.1 Cuscuta europaea
TCTCGTTGGAAAGATCTTACCGAGTTCTAAAACTTGTCGTCAGGCGCTGGTTTCAAAATATCAAGGGATAATTGCCTAGTTATTATTATTATTATTATTATTATTATCATCATCATCATCATCATCATCATCATTATCATTATTATTATCATCATTATTATTATTATCATTATTATTATCATTGTTATTATTATCATTGTTATTATTATCATTGTTATTATAATCATTGTTATTATTATCATTATTATTATCGTTATTATTATTATCATTATTATTATTATCATTATTATTATCATTATTATTATCATCATTATTATTATCATTATTATTATTATCATTATTATTATCATTATTATTATAATCCTCATCCTCATCATCATCATCATCATCATCATCATCATCATCATCATCATCATCATCATCATCATTATTATTATTATTATTATTATTATTATTATTATTATTATTATTATTATTATTATTATTATTATTATTATTATTATTATTATGATTATTATTATTATTATTATTATTATTATTCATATTATTATTATTATTCATATTATTATTATTGTTATTATTATTATTACTATTATTATTATTACTATTATTATTATTACTATTATTATTACTATTATTATTATTACTATATTATTATTATCATCAGCATCATCATTACTATTATTATTATTATTAGGGGCAATATTATTGTTATTTTATTATTATTATTATTATTATTATTATTATTATTATTATTACAAATGTTTCTTATTTTACTCTGAACTCGTGTAAAATTTGATGCGATCATATCTTGCTCTATTTTGTGCCGTTGAAAGCGTTGAGTATCTCGTTGGAAAGATCTTACCGAGTTCTAAAACTTTTCTTCAGGCGCTGGTTTCAAAATAGCAAGGGATGATTGCATAATTACTAAAATACACTGTATTTACGCTAAAAGTGCTCGATTTTCGCTGAAAACGCTAAATCATAGAGATAAGGCTAAGTATTTGTGACACTTATATCTTGCTGTGTGTTTATCCGTTTGGAACGTATTATATCTCGTTGGAAAGATAGATCGGAGATCTAAAGCTATTTTTTCAATTTCATTTACAATGCATTAATTAAAAGTTACAGATTAACCATATATTCCCAAATATTTCTGATTTCACTCCGAACTCGTGTAGAATGTGATGCGATCATATCATGCTCTGTTTTGTGCCGTTGAAAGCGTTTAATATCTCGTTGGAAAGATCATACCGAGTTATAAAACTTGTCTTCAGGATCTGGTTTCAGAATATTAAGGGATGATTGCCTAATTACTAAAATACACTGTATTTACGTTAAAACTGCTCTATTTTCGCTGAAAACGGTAAATCATAGAGATAAGGCTAAGTATTTGTGACACTCATATGTTGCTGTGTGTTTATCCGTTTGGAGCGTAATATATCTCGTTGGAAAGATAGATCGGAGCTCTAAAGCTATTGTTCCAACTTCATTTACAATGGATTAATTAAAAGTTACATATTAACCATATATTCAAAAATGTTTCTGATTTCACTCTGAACTTGTGTAGAATTTGATGCGATCATATCTTGCTCTATTTTGTGCCGTTGAAAGCGTTTAGTATCTCGTTGGAAAGATCTTACCGAGTTCTAAAACTTGTCTTCAGGCGCTGGTTTCAAAATATCAACTGATTATTTCCTAATTACTAAAATACACTGTATTTACGCTAAACGTGCTCTATTTTAGCTGAAAACGCTAAATCATAGAGATAAGGCTAAGTATTTGTGACACTCATATCCTGCTGTGTGTTTATCCGTTTGGGGCGTATTATATCTCGTTGGAAAGATAGATCGGAGCTCTAAAGCTATTGTTCCAACTTCATTTACAATGCATTATTTAAAAGTTACAGATTAACCATATATTCACAAATGTTTCGTGCGAAATATAGTCCCAAATACTTAGCCTTATCTCTATGATTTAGCGTTTTCAGCAAGAATAGAGCACTTTTAGCATAAATACAGTGTATTTTAGTAATCAGGCAATCATCCCTTGATATTTTGAAACCAGCGCCTGAAGACAAGTTTTAGAACTCGGTAAGATCTTTCCAAAGAGATATTAAACGCTTTCAACAGCACACAAAATAGAGCAAGATATGATCGCATCAAATTCTACACGAGTTCAGAGTGAAATCAGAAACATTTGTGAATATATGGTTAATCTGTAACTTTTAATTAATGCATTGTAAATGAAGGTTGAAAAATATCCTTAGAGCTACGATCTATCTTTCCAACGAGATATAATGCGTTCCAAATGGATAAACACACATCAAGATATAAGTGTCACAAATACTTGACCTTATCTCTGTGATTTAGCGTTTTCAGCGAAAATAGAGCACTTTAAGCGTAAATACAGTGTATTTTAGTAATTACACAATCATCCATTGATATTTTGAAACCAACGCCTGAAGACAAGTTTTAGAACTCGGTAAGATCTTTCCAACGAGATATTAAACGCTTTCAACGGCACAAAATTGAGGAAGATATGATCGCATCAAATTCTACACAAGTTCGGTGTGAAATTAGAAACATTTGTGAATATATCGTTAATCTGTAAATTTTAATTAATGCATTGTAAATGAAGTTGGAACAATAGCTTTAGGTTGTTTTTACTTGGACTGTAATTCGTCCCAGACCAGACCAGACCAGAACTGACCAAACCAGACCAAACCAGATCAGACCAGACTAAAACAGACCAGACCAAACCAGACTAGACTATATTTTATTTATTACTACCTCCGTCCCATTAGAAGGTTCCCGTGCACTATTTGCATGGTCAACTTAAATCATTTTTAATCGTTACTTTATAAATAAATTTTTTATCAAATTTACATTTTTTTATCAGCCTTTGTAGTGGTTTTAATGTAGTTTCTGAATATATTAATTTTATTTAGTAAAACTAATCAGAGTGTGAACAGGGATTAAGTTACTTTATCGTCAGTCAAGCATCGTAAACCGTTCACGGGAACCTTCTAGCGGGACGGAGGGAGTATTATTATTATTATTATTATTATTATTATTATTATTATTATTATTATTATTAGTATTATTATTATTATTATTATTATTATTAACATTATCATTAACATTGTTATTATTATCATTGTTAGTATTATCATCGTTATTATTATCATTGTTATTATTATCATTGTAATTATTATCATTGTTATTATTATCATTGTTATTATTATCATTGTTATTATTATCATTATTATTATTATCATTATTATTATTTGCATTACTATTATTATCATTACTATTATTATCAATATTATTATTATCATTACTATTAGTATCATTATTATTATTATCATTATTATTATTATTATCATCATTATTATCATTATGATTATTATTATTATTATTATTATTATTATTATTATTAATATTATTATTATTATTATTATTATTATTATTATTATTATTATTATTATTATTATTAATATTATTATTATTAATATTATTATTGTTATTATTATTATTGTTATTATTATTATTGTTATTATTATTATTATTATTATTATTATTATTATTATTATTATTATTATTTTTATTAGTATTATTACTACTACTACTATTATTATTACTACTATTATTATTATTACTATTATTATTATTACTATTATTATTATTACTATTATTATTATTACTATTATTATTATTCCTATTATTATTACTATTATTATTACTATTATTATTATTCCTATTATTATTATTATTATCATTATTATTATTATCATTATTACTATTATTATTATTAGGGGTATTATTATTGTTATTTTATTATTATTATTATTATTATTATTATCATCATTATCATTAACATTGTTATTATTATCATTGTTAGTATTATCATCGTTATTATTATCATCGTTATTATTATCATTGTTATTATTATCATTGTTATTATTATCATTGTTATTATTATCATTGTTATTATTATCATTATTATTATTATCATTATTATTATTTGCATTACTATTATTATCATTACTATTATTATCAATATTATTATTATCATTACTATTAGTATCATTATTATTATTATTATTATTATTATTATCATCATTATTATCATTATGATTATTATTATTATTATTATTATTATTATTATTATTATGATTATTATTATTATTATTATTATTATTACTATTATTATTATTATTATTATTATTATTATTAATATTAATATTATTATTGTTATTATTATTATTGTTATTATTCTTATTATTATTATTATTATAATTATTATTATTATTATTATTATTACTACTACTACTACTACTACTATTATTATTACTACTATTATTATTATTACTATTATTATTATCACTATTATTATTATTACTATTATTATTATTACTATTATTATTATTCCTATTATTATTACTATTATTATTACTACTATTATTATTACTATTATTATTATTATTTTCATTATTATTATTATCATTATTACTATTATTATTAGGGGTATTATTATTATTGTTATTTTATTATTATTATTATTATTATTATTATTATTATTATTACAAATGTTTCTGATTTCACTCTAAACTCATGTAGAAATTGTTTAATATCTCGTTGGAAACATCTTACCGAGTTCTAAAACTTGTCTTCAGGCGCTGGTTTCAAAATATCAAGGGATGATTGCCTAATTACTAAAATACACTATATTTACGCTAAAAGTGCTCTATTTTCGCTGAAAACGCTAAATCATAGAGATAAGGCTAAGTATTTGTGAGACTCATATCTTGCTGTGTGTTTACCCGTTTGGAGCGTATTATATCTCGTTGGAAAGATAGATCGGGGATCTAAAGCTATTGTTCCAACTTAATTTTTTTTTATCCCGGAAGGCAAACCACCAAAATCAGTGGGGTAAATGCCGGGAGTCAGATACCAGAATTTATTAAAGATAGAGAGTATTACAAAAATCGAGGGGGACTATACCAAAACCTCGTAAATAAAACAAGCTGAAAAAACCGCATTAATGAAATCTAAAAGAGGCAATGCCAAACAAATCCATAAAATAAGCCCGTCTAGCCGAAATAGGTAAACTATTTGGGCTAAAAAATTCCTGCTTTGGGCCCAAATGAGATTGGGCCAAGAAATGAGCCGCACCGTTAACCTCGCGATAAACATGTCGAAAGGATAAACCTTTCCTATTCCCTGCGTGTAAGGTTTCCTGAATAAAATCTCTCCACCTTCGGACCTCAGGATCCAGTAAAAGCTTCAGCGCCATAGTTGAGTCCGATTCCACCTCAAAGTCGCTATAGCCAGCGCGTATCGCCCACTGAATAGCTTGGGATATCGTCTTCAATTCCGCTTCAAGCGCTGAAGAAGCATCCACCTCAAAGCTGACCGCACGAAGAAGATGGCCGGTGCAGTTTCTCAGAATTGCGCCTCCCGCTGCTGAACCAGATAAGTAGCGAGCATCTGTATTTAATTTCAGCTTTCCTTTTGGTTTGCTCCATTTTAAGATCTATATTGAAAAGGGTTTGCTGCGAAATTCCTTGGGAATGAGATGTTCCTCATACAAAATCTTATCAACCGAGTGAATTTTAACCCCTTTCAGTGAATGAGACCAGGCCTGAGTGTAGTGTTTAATGGTGTGAATGATTCCTGTAGTAGATGAAATTGCATCCCCTTTTCCCCACTGGTAATTTGTATGCACCTTCCATATGTGCCAGGAAATGATACCTGAAATATGTCGCCTGAAAATATCCAAAAGATCTAACGAACCTGCCTTTAGCCAACAGCATCTGAAAATTTGATAGATAGACGAAATATTCCTCGGTATATGAATACCCAGAATACCCATGAAATATTCCCATATAGGTTTCACAGTATTGCAATTATAAAAAACATGGTCTAAGGATGAACTGCTATTTCTGCAAAGATAGCAAATAGATGGATTTGATGTAATTTGAAACTGATTTAGTTTTTCAGGGAAAGGTAGAATGTTTTTTATAATCTTCCATTGCAAAAGTGTGATCTTTAGCTCCTGCTTTGAGCTCCAGAGGTGACTAAAAGAAAAGGTAGGTAAATTGCTATTCCTCACTTCATTGTATGCAGACTTGAGAGAAAATTGACCATTTGTTTCCTCATTCCAGGTAATTGTTCCAGTTAGGGATTGAGAGCACATAGAGGAAGCAAGATCATGAATGTGGCATATCCTTCTCCAAATTGAGGAGTCAGTAAGTTTAGGTATCATTTCAACTCTGTGATACTTGTTTCTTATAAAGTCAGACCAAATAGAATTTCATGTTTTCCATTTCCACCACAGCTTAAGTGAGAAAGCCTTTTCAATGTCAGTTAAGGACCTGATCCCTAGTCCTCCCTCCTCAGTAGGGTAACATAAATGATCCCATTTGGTCCAATGAAACTTCTTCTTGTCACCTGAAGAGCCCCAAAAGAAAGAGGCCATTTTTCTGTTAAGAATTTGAATGACTCTTTTAGGTAACCTGTCCACTGCTAAAACATGCATAGGGATGGAGTTTAAAACATGTTTGATTAAAATCAACCTCCCACCTTGAGATAAATTTTTCTGATTCCAGGTATTAAGCTTATTTTCAAACTGTTCAATAATCTCACCACAGTACTCAAACATGTTAACACCTTTATGAAGGTTTACTCCCAAATATCTGATAGGAAGCCTAGCAACTTTCATCCCCAAAAGCTCCTTGATCTGGTTTAATCTTCTGAGAGAAGTTTTCCCACAAAGAAATAGGCTTTTGTCCAAATTTACAGTCTGGCCAGAACTCTGTTGATAATCCTGCAGAAACTTGTTGAAATTCAAGATAGATCTAGAGTCTCCATTAAGAAAAACCAATAGGTCATCAGCATAACCTAGGTGTGAGATATTAGAGCCAGCAGTTCCTGTCCAGTAAGATTTAATTCTCCTTTGTTCCATTAGCTGAATAATACCCCTAGAGAAAGCCTCAGAGGCAATGATAAAAAGATAAGGTGATAAGGGATCCCCCTGTTTAACCCCCCTACTAGGCCTAAAAAAGCCATAAGGAGAGCCATTAATCAGTACTGAGAGCCTTGTAGCTTGTAGGTTGTTCATAATCAGCTTGATAAACATAGGAGAGAAACCAAATTTAAACAGAATATCAGAAAGGAACTGCCAGGATAATCTATCAAAGACCTTAGCCATGTCAAGCTTCACCACCAAATTGGAACCCCTTACCTTTTTGTCAATATTATGGATCATCTCTTGAGCAATAAGTACTTGATCAGCAATGTCCCTATGCTTCATAAACCCAGCCTGTTCTTTGGAAATAATCTTAGGCAGAATACTGTCAATTCTAGTAACCAAACTTTTGGTGCATATTTTTCTCAAGAAAGTAGATAAACAGATAGGCCTGAAATCTGCAAAAGTATTAGGGTTATCCTTCTTAGGAATAAGCACCAGCATAGCACTTGACAATCCTTTAGGAATAGGTAGCCCCATGAAAAACTCCTGGACTGCTTTCAAAACATCTGAGCTCAAGATAGACCAACATTTTCTAAAAAATTTCCCATTATAACCATCAGGTCCAGCAGCACTGTTAGGATTAAGGCTCCATACAGCTTGTTTAACTTCTTCAATTGTAGGGGGGTTAATAAGAAAATTATTATCATCCTGAGAGATCAGATTAGGAATAGAATTCAAAATTTGATTGTTACCATTGAATTGTTCTGCAGAGTATAATGTGGAGAAAAAAGTAACTGCAGCATCTCCAATGTCAGAAGGGGAGGTATAATTGTTGCCAACAGTGTCTTTTATAGAAGTGATTATCTGCTTCTTATTCCTAATCTTTACATAATTATGATAAAACCTTGTATTAGAGTCACCTTCTTGGATCCACCTTATATTTGCCTTCTGTTTCCAGTACTTTTTCTCAATTTTGTATTTCTGGAGCAACAGACTTCTTTTAAAAGACCAATCAGTCCTATTTGCCTCACTTGGGTCTGCCTCAAAGGATTTTTCAGCTTCCAGTACCTCCTGTTCACATCCTTTTATATCTTCAAATTATCACCAAACTCATTCTTGTTCCAGACTTTAAGGTCCTTTTTAAGCATTTGAAGTTTAAAACACATCCCTCTCATTCCACCAATAGTAGTATAAGAATTCCATTTGTTCTCCACAAAATTCATAAAGGAATAATGAGATAACCACATATTTTGGAATCTAAAAAGTTTAGGACCAGAAGGGAAAGAGTTTTTAATTTGTATCAGCATAGGGCAATGATCAGAGGGAGATCCGTTAAGCATATCAACCTGGATTACATCATAACTGTCAATAAAAAGCTTATTAAAGAGACACCTATCAATTTTCCTCCACACTCTTCCATTTGATCTAATGCCAATCCAGGTATATTGATGTCCAAAATAGGCAAGCTCACTGAGATTGGAGGCAGCTATGCAGTCACAGAACTCATTCATGCCATAAGAGACAGGTAAACTTTGACCTTTGTGATCACTAAGATTTGTTATTTCATTGAAATCCCCCCCCACCATCCATGGTTCAGTCATACTCCTTGAGATATTTACTATACCTTCCCATAAACCTCTTGTTACAATGTATGAATGCCCCCCATAGATTGCAGTACACCATCCTTTAAATACACTGCTATGAATTCTAAAGTGTGCAAACTGAGAGTGCCATGTAATATCTGAAATGTTAACATTGGCATTGTCCCAGAAAATCCAAATCTTGGTAAGAGGAGAAAATTTAACCTCATTCATCCCCAAAATTTTTTTGAAGTGGTCTGCCCTTGAATTTCTAACAATAGGCTCAATCACAACTATAAAATATAACCTCCATTGCTTAACTAGGGAACTAAGTCTAGAACTGGAGGATTCTAGACCCCTAGTGTTCCAAATTAGCCAATTCATTGAGAACCAGGTAGGGGAGGTAAATCTTTTGCTGCACTTCTAGTGAACCTTTTCTGATTATTATCCTGTGCAAAATTTACCCTCTTTGAACCTTTTCTAGCCACCTTAGTGAAACCATCATTGTCTTCCCCCTGATGGTTTTCTGAAGCTTCTGAGACCTGTGGCTGCTCCCCCAATTGAAAAAGAGATGATCCTTCTAGATTAATATCTTGCTCCTTCTGCAGGTTGTCAATATCACAGGTTGAGGGTTCTTGGAAATGCAGTTTCTCTTCTGCAGATAGGGATAGGTGGTTCTCTTCTGTAGGTAGGGATTGCTGTCTTTCTGCTGAAGGTTCAACTAGCTGATTCTCATCTGTGTGTTGAACTTGTTGATTCTCTTCTGCAGGTTGAGAATTTTCTTCAAGTAGATCTTTCTCAGCTGCCAACCTTTTGGACATAATCTCCACCCTTGCTTTGATCTCTTCCCAATTGTCCAATATGTTGCTACATCTCTGTGGAAAGAAATTATCACCATCAGAATATTGAGTTTTATGCAACAGCTCCTTGTCTTTATTCAGGGAAATCCTCAGTGCTGAGGTATGCACATCATCTTTGCTAGTGTAGAACTTTGGATCCCAACTTGCCTTCTCAGATATATGAAAGTTTAAGTGTTCCAGGTCTTGAAGTTTGCTAACTTGTCCAGAGTTTTCTTTTGCAAGAGAAGAGATTCCAGGTTCCAGAATCTCATAAGATGTGGAGGCCTTATCAAGAGCATTAGTGGTAGAAACAATATGTTGTGTAATTTTAGCCTTTCCCAATTCAATTGCTTTCCCATTCCCCTGTTTCCCGTCTGTAATAAGCTTTTTATCCTTGGGGTAGCTGGATTTAACTACCCAATTATCCTTAGTAATCTGGCTTGTTACCCCCCAGCTCTCATGGGGCACGTAGTACCTGAGTGTCCCAAGTGAAAACATTTGGTACAATACAACGGTCTGTTTTCATACATCACAGGCTGAATAAAACTATGAGACCCACACTGTATCCAGAACTTATTAGGCATTTCACCTGTAAGATCTAACTCCACATAGACTCTAGCCATTGATGGCCTCGCCAATGATGCAGTAGCTGCATCAATTTTAAGAGGCATGCCTATCATCCCGGCTATATCAAATAATGCTCTTTTATCATGTAAATGTATCGGAAGATTCTCAAAAGTTAACCAAACCGGAACCACAGGGGATTCAATATTTGGTTTAAAATCAGGCGTCCATTTAGTGACTCGCATAGCACTTCCAAAGATGTCCCATACCTGACGGTTCCAGCATCTAACATAATCCTCTTCTAACTCAAATCTGATTAGGACGTGTTTTTTCTCCAATATTCCCAGTTGAAATTTCCCTTTGAAGCCGATCAATTCAAAAGATTTACGTAAGGAACCCATAGAAGGTCGCCCAGAAAAGAAATACCCTACCAGATCTTTTGTGTGTTGCGATGCCAACAATTGAACTTCCTCCTCCGGAAGGTGATGGAGGGCATCCCTTTGAATCATTCTGGACACTTTTTTGATAAGGGCTGATTCTTTATATCGCCAGAAACAACTTCCGCAAAGGACCGACCTCCCCATGCCTTGGCAGGCGGAGGAGGATCAGCCTCCCCTCCCGTCGGCGCGCCTACCATATGCTAATCGCCAAAGCTTCTCTCTCTAGGGTTAATGTTTTTTCAAAAAGTCGTAATCGTTCCAACTTAATTTACAATGCATTAATTAAAAGTTAGAGATTAACCATATATTCACAAATGTTTCTGATTTCACTCCGAACTTGTGTAGAATATGATACGATCATATCTTGCTCTATTTTGTGCCGCTGAAAGCGTTTAATATCTCGTTGGAAAGATCTTACCGAGTTCTAGAACTTGTCTTCAGGCGCGGGTTTCAAAATATCAAGGGGTGATTGCCTAATTACTAAAATTCACTGTATTCACGCTAAAAGTGCTCTATTTTCGATGAAAACGCTAAATCATAGGGATAAGGCTAAGTATTTGTGTCACTCATATCTTGCTGTGTGTTTATCCGTTTAGATCGTATTATATCTCGTTGGAAAGATAGATCGGAGCTCTAAAGCTATTGTTCCAACTTCATTTACAATGCATTAATTAAAAGTTACAGATTAACCATATATTCACAAATGTTTCTTATTTCACTCCGAACTCGTGTAGAATTTGAGGCGATCACATCTTGCTCAATTTTGTGCCGTTGAAAGCGTTTAATATCTCGTTGGAAAGATCTTACCGAGTTCTAAAACTTGTATTCAGGCGCGGGTTTCAATTTTTTTTTGATGAAATGTAAATATATATATCATCAAAAGAGTATATGTACAACCTATAAGCAAAAACCAAAACTATAGGCAATCCAAAGATTTGGATCCTCCATCCATCTGCGTGATAACTATCTCAAAGAGAGCTAGCTATCCACTCCAAAACTAGCCATAAGGCATGACAAAAAATGGGAGACAAAGCACCCCATCAGTTTCAAAACTTAATCATATCAACCGGATATGTACAGGCGCGGGTTTCAAAGTATCAAGGGTTGATTGCCTAATTACTGAAATACACTGTATTTACGCTAAAAGTGCTCTATTTTCGCTGAAAACGCTAAATCATAGAGATAAGGCTAAGTATTTGTGACACTCATATCTTGCTGTGTGTATATCCATTTGGAGCGTATTATATCTCGTTGGAAAGATAGATCGGAGATCTAAAGCTATTGTTCAACTTCATTTACAATTCATTAATTAAAAGTTACAGATTAACCATATATTCACAAATGTTTCTGATTTCACTCCGAACTCGTGTAGAATTTGATGCGATCATATCTTGCTCTATTTTGTGCCGTTGAAAGCATTTAATATCTCGTTGGAAAGATCTTACCGAGTTCTAAAACATGTCTTCAGGCGCTGATTTCAAAATATAGAGGGATGATTTCCTAATTACTAAAATACACTGTATTTACGCTAAAAGTGCTCTATTTTTGATGAAAACGCTATATCATTGAGATAAGGCTAAGTATTTGTGACACTCATATCTTGCTGTGTGTTTATCCGTTTGGATCATATTATATCTAGTTGGAAAGATAGATCGGAGCTCTAAAGCTATTGTTCCAACTTCATTTACAATGAATTAATTAAAAAATACAGATTAACCACATATTCACAAATGTTTCTGATTTCACTCCGAACTCGTGTAGAATTTGATGTGATCATATCTTGCTCTATTTTGTGCCGCTGAAAGCGTTTAATATCTCGTTGGAAAGATCTTACCGAGTTCTAGAACTTGGCTTCAGGCGGTGGTTTCAAAATATCAAGGGATGATTGCCTAATTACTAAAATACACTGTATTTACGCTAAATGTGCTCTATTTTCGCTGAAAACGCTAAATCATAGAGATAATGCTTTTTATTTGTGACACTCATATCTTGCAGTGTGTTTATCCGTTTGGAGCGTATTATATCTCGTTGGAAAGATTGATCGGAGCTCTAAAGCTATTGTTCCAACTTCATTTACAATGCATTAATTAAAAGTTA
The DNA here is from genome assembly GCA_945859875.1 of Cuscuta europaea. Lineage (NCBI taxonomy): Eukaryota > Viridiplantae > Streptophyta > Magnoliopsida > Solanales > Convolvulaceae > Cuscuta > Cuscuta europaea. The sequence goes on from CAMAPE010000005.1 coordinate 1,602,496, forward strand.
CAGATTAACCATATATTCACAAAGGTTTCTGATTTTACTCCGAACTCATGTAGAATTTGATGCGATCATATCTTGTTCTATTTTGTGCCGTTGAAAGCGTTTAATATCTCGATGGAAATATCTTACCGAGTTCTAAAACTTGTCTTCAGGCGCTGGTTTCAAAATATCAAGGGATGATTGCCTAATTACTAAAATACACTGTATTTACGCTAAAAGTGCTCTATTTTGGCTAAAAACGCTAAATCATAGAGAAAAGGCTAAGTATTTGTGACATTCATATCTTGCTGTGTGTTTATCCGTTTTGGGCGTATTATATCTCGTTTGAAAGATAGATCGGAGCTCTAAAGCTATTGTTCCAACTTCATTTACAATGCATTAATTAAAAGTTACAGATTAACCATATATTCACAAATGCTTCTGATTTCACCCTGAACTCGTGTAGAATTTGATGCGATCATATCTCGCTCTATGTTGTGCCGTTGAAAGCGTTTAATATCTCGTTGGAAAGATAATACCGAGTTCTAAAACTTGTCTTCAGGCGCTGGTATCAAAAAATCAAGGGATTATTGCCTAATTACTAAAATACACTGTATTTACGCTAAAGGTGCTCTATTTTAGCTGAACACGCTAAATCATAGAGATAAGGCTATGTATTTGTGACACTCATATCCTGCTGTGTGTTTATCCGTTTGGGGCGTATTATATCTCGTTGGAAAGATAGATCGGAGCTCTAAAGCTATTGTTCCAACTTCATGTACAATGCATTAATTAAAAGTTACAGATTAACCATATATAAACAAATGTTTCTGATTTCACTCCGAACTCGTGTAGAATTTGATGCGATCATATCTTGCTCTATGGTGTGCCATTGAAAGCGTTTAATATCTCGTTGGAAAGATCTTACCAAGTTCTAAAACTTGTCTTCATGCGCTAGTTTCAAAATAGCAAGGGATGATTTCCTAATTACTAAAATACACTGTATTTACGCAAAAAGTGCTCTATTTTCGCTGAAAACGCTAAATCATAGAGATAAGGATAAGTATTTGTGTCACTCATATCTTGCTGTGTGTTTATCCATTTGGAGCGTATTATATCTCGTTGGAAAGATAGATCGGAGATCTAAAGATATTGTTCCAACTTCATTTACAATGCATTAATTAAAAGTTACAGATTAACCATATATTCACAAATGTTTCTGATTTCACTCCGAACTCGTGTAGAATGTGATGCGATCATATCATGCACTATTTTGTGCCGTTGAAAGCGTTTAATATCTCTCTGGAAAGATCTTACCGAGTTCTAAAACTTGTCTTCAGTCTCTGGTTTCAGAATATCAAGGGATGATTGCCTAATTACTAAAATACACTGTATTTACGCTAAAAGTGCTCTATTTTCGCTGAAAACGCTAAATCATAGAGATAAGGCTAAGTATTTGTGACACTCATATCTTGCTGTTTGTTTATCCATTTGGAGCGTATTATATCTCGTTGGAAAGATAGGTCGGAGCTCTAAAGCTATTGTTCCAACTTCATTTACAATGCATTAATTAAAAGTTACAGATGAAGCATATATTCACAAACGTTTCTGAGTTCACTCCGAACTCGTGTAGAATTTGATGTGATCATATCTTGCTCTATTTTGTGCCGTTGAAAGCGTTTAATATCTCGTTGGAAACATCTTACCGAGTTCTAAAACTTATCTTCAGGCGCTGGTTTCAAACTATCAAGGGATGATTTCCTAATTAATAAAATACACTGTATTTACGCTAAAAGTGCTCTATTTTAGCTGAAAACGTTAAATCATAGAGATAAGGCTAAGTATTTGTGACACTCATATCTTGCTTTGGGTTTATCCGTTTGGAGCGTGTTATATCTCGTTGGAAAGATAGATCGGAGGTCTAAAGCTATTGTTCCAACTTCATTTACAATGCATTAATTAAAAGTTACAGATTAACCATATATTAACAAATGTTTCTGAAATCACTTCGAACTCGTGTAGAATTTGATGCGATCATATCTTGCTCTATTTTGTGCCGTTGAAAGCGTTTAATATCTCGTTGGAAAGATCTTACCGAGTTCTAAAAGGTTTATTCAGGCACTGGTTTCAATATATCAAGGTATGATTGCCTTATTAATAAAATACACTGCATTTAAGTTAAAAGTGCTCTATTTTCGCTGAAAACGCTAAATCATAGAGATAAGGCTAAAAATTTGTGATACTCATATCTTGCTGTGTGTTTATCCGTTTGGAGCGTATTATATCTCGTTGGAAAGATAGATCGGAGCTCTAAAGATATTGTTCCAACTTCATTTAGAATGCATTCATTAAAAGTTACAGATGAAGCATATATTCACAAATGTTTCTGAGTTGACTCCGAACTCGTGTAGAATTTGATGCGATCATATCATGCTCTATTTTGTGCCGTTGAAAGCGTTTAATATCTCGTTGGAAATATCTTAACGAGTTCTAAAACTTGTCTTCAGGCGCTGGTTTCAAAATATCAAGGGATGATTGCCTAATTACTAAAATACACTGTATTTACGCTAAAAGTACTCTATTTTCGCTGAAAACGCTAAATCATAGAGATAAGGCTAAGTATTTGTGACACTCATATCTTGCTGTGTGTTTATCCGTTTGGAGCGTATTATATCTTGTTGGAAGGATAGATCGGAGCTATAATTTTATTGTTCCAACTTCATTTACAATGCATTAATTAAAAGTTACAGATTAAACGGATAAACAATATCTTTAGAGCTCCGATCTACCTTTCCAACGAGATATAATACGCCCAAAACGGATAAACACACAGCAAGATATGAATGTCACAAATACTTAGCCTTTTCTCTATGATTTAGCGTTTTCAGCCAAAATAGAGCACTTTTAGCGTAAATACAGTGTATTTTATTAATTAGGCAATCATCCCTTGTATTTTGAAACCAGTGCCTGAAGACAAGTTTTAGAAGTCGGTAAGAAATTTCCATCGAGATAGTAAACGCTTTCAATGGCACAAAATAGAGCAAGATATGATCGCGTAAAATTCTACATGAGTTCGGAGTAAAATCAGAAACATTTGTGAATATATGGTTAATCTGTAACTTTTAATTAATCCATTGTAAATGAAGTTGGAACAATAGCTTTAGAGCTCCGATCTATCTTTCCAACGAGATATAATACGCTCCAAATGGATATACACACAGCAAGATATGAGTGTCACAAATACTTAGCCTTATCTCTATGATTTAGCGTTTTCAGCGAAAATAGAGCACTTTTAGCGTAAATACAGTGTATTACAGTAATTAGGCAATCAACCCTTGATTCTTTGAAACCCGCGCCTGAAGACAAGTTTTAGAACTCGGTAAGATCTTTCCAACGAGATATTAAACGCTTTCAACGGCACAAAATAGAGCAAGATGTGATCGCCTCAAATTCTACACGAGTTCGGTGTGAAATAAGAAACATTTGTGAATATATGGTTAATCTGTAACTTTTAATTAATGCATTGTAAATGAAGTTGGAACAATAGCTTTAGAGCTCCGATCTATCTTTCCAACGAGATATAATAAGATCCAAACGGATAAACACACAGCAAGATATGAGTGACACAAATACTTAGCCTTATCCCTATGATTTAGCGTTTTCAGCGAAAATAGAGCACTTTTAGCGTGAATACAGTGAATTTTAGTAATTAGGCAATCATCCCTTGATATTTTGAAACCGGAGCCTGAAGAAAATTTTTAGAACTCGTAAAGATCTTTCCAACGAGATATTAAACGCTTTCAACGGAACAAAACAGAGCAAGATATGATCGCATCAAATTCTACACGAGTTCGGAGTGAAATCAGAAACATTTGTGAATATATGGTTAATCCGAAACTTTTAATTAATGCATTGTAAATGAAGTTGGAAAAATATCTTTAGAGCTCCGATCTATCTATCCAACTAGATATAATACGCTCCAAACGGATAAACACACAGCAAGATATGAGTGTCACAAATACTTAGCCTATCTCTATGATTCATCGTTTTCAGCGAAAATAGAGCACTTTTAGCGTAAATACAGTGTATTTTAGTAATTAGACAATCATCCCTTGATATTTTGAAACAGGAGCCTGAGGACAAATTTTAGAAATCGTAAAGAACTTTCTATCGAGATATTAAACGCTTTCAACGGCACAAAATAGAGCAAGATATGATCGCATCAAATTCTACAGGAGTTCGAAGTGAAATCAGAAACATTTGTTAATATATGGTTAATCTGTAACTTTTAATTAATGCATTGTAAATGAAGTTGGAACAATAGCTTTAGATCTCCGATCTATCTTTCCAACGAGATATAATACGATCCAAACGGATAAACACACAGCAAGATATGAGTGTCACAAATACTTAGCCTTATCTCTATGATTTAGCGTTTTCAGCGAAAATAGAGCACTTTTAGCGTAAATACAGTGTATGTTAGTAAATAGGCAATCATCCCTTGGTATTTTGAAACCAGCGCCTGAAGACAAGTTTTAGAACTCGGTAAGATCTTTCCAACGAGATATTAAACGCTTTCAACAGCACAAAATAGAGCAATATAATCTGTAACTTTTAATTAATGCATTGTAAATGAAGTTGGAACAATAGCTTTAGAGCTCCGATCTATCTTTCCAACGAGATATCATACGCCCAAAACGGATAAACACGCAGCAGGATATGAGTGTCACAAATACTTAGCCTTATCTCTATGATTTAGCGTTTTCAGCGAAAATAGAGCACTTTTAGCGTAAATACAGTATATTTTAGTAATTAGGCAATCATTCCTTGATATTTTGAAACCATCGCCTGAAGACAAGTTTGAGAACTCGGTAAGGTCCTTCAAACGAGATATTAAACGCGTTCAACGGCACAAAATAGAGCAAGATATGATCGCATCAGATTCTACACGAGTTCGGAGTAAAATCAGAAACATTTGTGAATATATGGTTAATCTGTACCTTTTAATTAATGTATTGTAAATGAAGTTGGAACAATAGCTTTATAGCTCCAATCAATCTTTCCAACGAGATATAATACGATCCAAACGGATAAACACAGAGCAAGATATGAGTGTCACAAATACTTAGCCTTATCTCTATGATTTAGCGTTTTCAGCGAAAATAGAGCACTTTGAGCGTAAATACAGTGTATTTTAGTCATTAGGCAATCATCCCTTGATATTCTGAAACCAGAGCTTGAAGAAAAGTTTTAGAACTCGGTAAGATCTTTCCAACGAGATATTAAACGCTTTGAACGGAACAAAATAGAGCATGATATGATCGCATCACATTCTACACGAGTTCGGAGTGAAATCAGAAACATTTGTGAATATATGGTTAATCTGTAACTTTTAATTAATGCATTGTAAATGAAGTTGGAACAATAGATTTAGATCTCCGATCTATCTTTCCAACGAGATATAATACGCTCCAAACGGATAAACACACAGCAAGATATGAGTGTCACAAATACTTAGCCTTATCTGTATGATTTAGCGTTTTAAGCGAAAATAGAGCACTTTTAGCGAAAATACAGTGTATTTTAGTAATTAGGCAATCATTCCTTAATATTCTGAAACCAGAGCCTGAAGACAAGTTTTAGAACTCGGTAAGATCTTTCCAACGAGATATTAAACGCTTTGAACGGCACAAAATAGAGCATGATATGATCGCATCACATTCTACACGAGTTCGGAGTGAAATCAGAAACATTTGTGAATATATGGTTAATCTGTAACTTTTAATTAATGCATTGTAAATGAAGTTGGAACAAAAGCTGTAGATCTCCGATCTATGTTTCCAACGAGATATAATACTCTCCAAATGGATAAAAACAAAGCAAGATATGAGTGTCACAAATACTTACCCTTATCTCTATGATTTAGCGTTTTCAGCGAAAATAGAGCTCTTTTAGCGTAAATACAGTGTATTTCAGTAATTAGGTAATCTTCCCTTGATACTTTGAAACCCGGGCCTGAAGACAAGTTTTAGAACTCGGTATAATCCTTCCAACGAGATATTAAACGCTTTCAACGGCACAAAATAGAGCAAGATGTGATCGCCTCAAATTCTACACGAGTTCGGAGTGAAATCAGAAACATTTGTGAATATATGGTTAATCTGTAACTTTTAATTAATGCATTGTAAATGAATTTGGAACAATAGCTTTAGAGCTCCGATCTATCTTTCCAACGAGATATAATACGCTCCAAACGGATAAACACACAGCAAGATATGAGTGTCACAAATACTTACCCTTATCTCTATGATTTAGCGTTTTCAGCGAAAATAGAGCACTTTTAGCGTAAATACAGTGTATTTTAGTAATTAGGCAATCATCCCTTGATATTCTGAAACCAGAGCCTGAAGACAAGTTTTAGAACTCGGTAAGATCTTTCCAACGAGATATTAAACGCTTTCAATGGCACAAAATAGAGCATGATATGATCGCATCACATTCTACATGAGTTCGGAGTGAAATCAGAAACATTTGGGAATATATGGTTATTCTGTAAGTTTTAATTAATGCATTGTAAATGAAGTTGGAACAATAGCTTTAGATCTCCGATCTATCTTTCCAACGATATATAATACGCTCCAAACGGATAAACACACAGCAAGATATGAGTGTCACAAATACTTAGCCTTATCTCTATGATTTAGCGTTTTAAGCGAAAATAGAGCACTTTTAGCGTAAATACAGTGTATTTTAGTAATTAGGCAATCATTCCTTGATATTCTGAAACCAGAGCCTGAAGACAAGTTTTAGAACTCGGTAAGATCTTTCCAACGAGATAATAAACGCTTTGAACGGCAAAAAATAGAGCATGATATGATCGCATCACATTCTACACGAGTTCGGAGTGAAATCAGAAACATTTGTGAATATATGGTTAATCTGTAAATTTGAATTAATGAATTGTAAATGAAGTTTGAACAATAGCTTTAGAGCTCGGATCTATCTTTCCAACGAGATATAATACGCTCCAAACGGATAAACACACAGCAAGATATGAGTGTCACAAATACTTAGCCTTATCTCTATGATTTAGCGTTTTCAGCGAAAATAGAGCACTTTTAGCGTAAATACAGTGTATTTTAGTAATTAGGCAATCATTCCTTGATATTTTGAAACCAGAGCCTGAAGACAAGTTTGAGAACTCGGTAAGATCCTTCAAACGAGATATTAAACGCTTTCAACGGCACACAATAGAGCAAGATATGATCACATCAGATTCTACACGAGTTCGGAGTGAAATCAGAAACATTTGTGAATATATGGTTAATCTGTACCTTTTAATTAATGCATTGTAAATGAAGTTTGAACAATAGATTTAGATCTCCGATCTATCTTTCCAACGAGATATAATACGCTCCAAACGGATAAACACACAGCAAGATATGAGTGTCACAAATACTTAGCCTTATCTCTATGATTTAGCGTTTTCAGCGAAAATAGAGCACTTTGAGCGTAAATACAGTGTATTTTAGTAATTAGGCAATCATCCCTTGATATTCTGAAACCAGAGCCTGAAGAAAAGTTTTAGAACTCGCTAAGATCTTTCCAACGAGATATTAAACGCTTTGAACGGCACAAAATAGAGCATGATATGATCGCATCACATTCTACACGAGTTCGGAGTGAAATCAGAAACATTTGTGAATATATGGTTAATCTGTAACTTTTAATTAATGCATTGTAAATGAAGTTGGAACATGAGATTTAGATCTCCGATCTATCTTTCCAACGAGATATAATACGCTCCAAACGGATAAACACACAGCAAGATATGAGTGTCACAAATACTTAGCCTTATCTGTATGATTTAGCGTTTTAAGCGAAAATAGAGCACTTTGAGCGTAAATACAGTGTATTTTAGTAATTAGGCAATCATTCCATAATATTCTGAAACCAGAGCCTGAAGACAAGTTTTAGAACTCGGTAAGATCTTTCCAACGAGATATTAAACGCTTTGAACGGCACAAAATAGAGCATGATATGATCGCATCACATTCTACACGAGTTCGGAGTGAAATCAGAAACATTTGTGAATATATGGTTAATCTGTAACTTTTAATTAATGCATTGTAAATGAAGTTGGAACAATAGCTTTAGATCTCCGATCTATGTTTCCAACGAGATATAATACTCTCCAAATGGATAAAAACAAAGCAAGATATGAGTGTCACAAATACTTAGCCTTATCTCTATGATTTAGCGTTTTCAGCGAAAATAGAGCTCTTTTAGCGTAAATACGGTGTATTTCAGTAATTAGGTAATCATCCCTTGATACTTTGAAACCCGGTCCTGAAGACAAGTTTTAGAACTCGGTATGATCCTTCCAACGAGATATTAAACGCTTTCAACGGCACAAAATAGAGCAAGGTGTGATCGCCTCAAATTCTACACGAGTTCGGAGTGAAATCAGAAACATTTGTGAATATATGGTTAATCTGTAAATTTTAATTAATGCATTGTAAATGAAGTTGGAACAATAGCTTTAGAGCTCCGATCTATCTTTCCAACGAGATATAATACGCTCCAAACGGATAAACACACAGCAAGATATGAGTGTCACAAATACTTAGCCTTATCTCTATGATTTAGCGTTTTCAGCGAAAATAGAGCACTTTTAGCGTAAATACAGTGTATTTTAGTAATTAGGCAATCATCCCTTGATAATCTGAAACCAGAGCCTGAAGACAAGTTTTAGAACTCGGTATGATCTTTCCAACGAGATATTAAACGATTTCAATAGCACAAAATAGAGCATGATATGATCGCATCACATTCTACACGAGTTCGGAGTGAAATCAGAAACATTTGGGAATATATGGTTAATCTGTAACTTTTAATTAATGCATTGTAAATGAAGTTGGAACAGTAGCTTTAGATCTCCGATCTATCTTTCCAACGAGATATAATACGCTCCAAACGGATAAACACACAGCAAGATATGAGTGTCACAAATACTTAGCCTTATCTCTATGATTTAGCGTTTTAAGCGAAAATAGAGCACTTTTAGCGTAAATACAGTGTATTTTAGTAATTAGGCAATCATTCCTTGATATTCTGAAACCAGAGCCTGAAGACAAGTTTTAGAACTCGGTAAGATCTTTCCAACGAGATATTAAACGCTTTGAACGGCACAAAATAGAGCATGATATGATCGCATCACATTCTACACGAGTTCAGAGTGAAATCAGAAACATTTGTGAATATATGGTTAATCTGTAACTTTTAATTAATGCATTGTAAATGAAGTTGGAACAATAGCTTTAGATCTCCGATCTATATTTCCAACGAGATATAATACGCTCCAAATGGATAAACACAAAGCAAGATAAGAGTGTCACAAATAATTAGCCTTATCTCTATGATTTAGCGTTTTCAGCGAAAATAGAACTCTTTTAGCGTAAATACAGTGTATTTCAGTAATTAGGTAATCATCCCTTGATACTTTGAAACCCGGGCCTGAAGACAAGTTTTGGAACTCGGTATGATCCTTCCAACGAGATATTAAACGCTTTCAACGGCACAAAATAGAGCAAGATGTGATCGCCCCAAATTCTACATGAGTTCGGAGTGAAATCAGAAACATTTGTGAATATATGGTTAATCTGTAACTTTTAATTAATGCATTGTAAATGAAGTTGGAACAATAGCTTTAGATATCCGATCTATCTTTCCAACGAGATATAATACGCTCCAAACGGATAAACACACAGCAAGATATGAGTGTCACAAATACTTAGCTTTATCTCTATGATTTAGCGTTTTCAGCGAAAATAGAGTACTTTTAGCGTAAATACAGTGTATTTTAGTAATTAGGCAATCATCCCTTGATATTCTGAAACCAGATCCTGAAGACAAGTTTTAGAACTCGGTAAGATCTTTCCAACGAGATATTAAACGCTTTCAATGGCACAAAATAGAGCATGATATGATCGCATCACATTCTACACGAGTTCGGAGTGAAATCAGAAACATTTGGGAATATATGGTTAATCTGTAACTTTTAATTAATGCATTGTAAATGAAGTTGGAACAATAGCTTTAGATCTCCGATCTATCTTTCCAACGAGATATAATACGCTCCAAACGGATAAACACACAGCAAGATATGAGTGTCACAAATACTTAGCCTTATCTCTAAGATTTAGCGGATTCAGCGAAAATAGAACTCTTTTAGCGTAAATACAGTGTATTTCAGTAATTAGGTAATCATCCCTTGATACTTTGAAACCCGGGCCTGAAGACAAGTTTTAGAACTCGGTATGATCCTTCCAACTAGATATTAAACGCTTTCAACGGCACAAAATAGAGTAAGATGTGATCGCCTCAAATTCTACACGAGTTCGGAGTGAAATCAGAAACATTTGTAAATATATGGTTAATCTGTAACTTTTAATTAGTGCATTGTAAATGAAGTTGGAACAATAGCTTTAGAACTCCGATCTATCTTTCCAACGAGATATAATACGCTCCAAACGGATAAACACACAGCAAGATATGAGTGTCACAAATACTTAGCCTTATCTCTATGATTTAGCGTTTTCAGCGAAAATAGAGCACTTTTAGCGTAAATACAGTGTATTTTAGTAATTAGGCAATCATCCCTTGATATTCTGAAACCAGATCCTGAAGACAAGTTTTAGTACTCGGTAAGATCTTTCCAACAAGATATTAAACGCTTTCAATGGCACAAAATAGAGCATGATATGATCGCATCACATTCTACACGAGTTCGGAGTAAAATCAGAAACATTTGGGAATATATGGTTAATCTGTAACTTTTAATTAATGCATTGTAAATGAATTTGAAACAATAGCTTTAGATCTCCGATCTATCTTTCCAACGAGATATAATACGCTGCAAACGGATAAACACACAGCAAGATATGAGTGTCACAAATACTTAGTCTTATCTCTATGATTTAGCGTTTAATATCTCGTAGCTCTAAGGATTTTCAACCTTCATTTACAATGAATTAATTTAAAGTTAGAGATTAACAACATATTCACAAATTCTTCGGTAAGATCTTTCAAACGAGATATTAAACGCTTTCAACGGCACAAAATAGAGCATGATATGATCGCATCACATTCTACACGAGTTCGGAGTGAAATCAGAAACATTTGAGAATATATGGTTAATCTGTAACTTTTAATTAATGCATTGTAAATGAAGTTGGAACAATAAATTTATAGCTCCGATCTATCCTTCCAACAAGATATAGTACGCTCCAAACGGATAAACACACAGCAAGATATGAGTGTCACAAATACTTAGCCTTATCTCTATGATTTAGCGTTTTCAGCAAAAATAGATCACTTTTAGAGTAAATACAGTGTATTTTAGTAATTAGGCAATCATCCATTGATATTTTGAAACCAGCGCCTGAAGAAAAGTTTTAGAAATCGGTAAGATCTTTCAAACGAGATATTAAACGCTTTCAACGGCACAAAATAGAGCAAGATATGATAGCATCAAATTCTACACGAGTTCGGAGTGAAATCAGAAACATTTGTGAATATATGGTTAATATGTAACTTTTAGTTAATGCATTGTAAATGAAGTTGGAACAATAAATTTAGAGATCCGATCTATCCTTCCAAAGAGATATAATACGCTCCAAACGGATAAACACACAGCAAGATATGAGTGTCACAAATACTTAGTCTTATCTCTATCAAGGTATGATTGCCTAATTAATAAAATACACTGCATTTACGTTAAAAGTGCTCTATTTTCGCTGAAAACGCTAAATCATAGAGATAAGGCTAAAAAATTGTGATACTCATATCTTGTTGTGTGTTTATCCGTTTGGAGCGTATTATATCTCGTTGGAAAGATAGATCGGAGCTCGAAAGCTATTGTTCCAACTTCATTTAGAATGCATTCATTAAAAGTTACAGATGAAGCATATATTCACAAATGTTTCTGAGTTCACTCCGAACTCGTGTAGAATTTGATGTGATCATATCATGCTCTATTTTGTGCCGTTGAAAGCGTTTAATATCTCGTTGGAAATATCTTAACGAGTTCTAAAACTTGTCTTCAGGCGCTGGTTTCAAAATATCAAGGGATGATTGCCTAATTACATAAATACACTGTATTTACGCTAAAAGTACTCTATTTTCGCTGAAACGCTAAATCATAGAGATAAGTCTAAGTATTTGTGACACTCATATCTTGCTGTGTGATTATCCGTTTGGAGCGTATTATATCTCTTTGGAAGGATAGATCGGATCTCTAAATTTATCGTTCCAACTTCATTTACAATGCATTAATTAAAAGTTACATATTAACCATATATTCACAAATGTTTCTGATTTCACTCCGAACTCGTGTAGAATTTGATGCAATCATATCTTGCTCTATTTTGTGCCGTTGAAAGCGTTTAATATCTCGTTTGAAAGATCTTACCGATTTCTAAAACTTTTCTTCAGGCGCTGGTTTCAAAATATCAAGGGATGATTGCCTAAGTACTAAAATACACTGTATTTACGCTAAACGTGCTCTATTTTTGCTGAAAACGCTAAATCGTAGAGATAAGGCTAAGTATTTGTGACACTCATATCTTGCTGTGTGTTTATCCGTTTGGAGCGTATTATATCTTGTTGGAAGGATAGATCGGAGCTATAAATTTATTGTTCCAACTTCATTTACAATGCATTAATTAAAAGTTACAGATTAACCATATATTCTCAAATGTTTTTGATTTCACTCCGAACTCGTGTAGAATGTGATGCGATCAAATCATGCTCTATTTTGTGCCGTTGAAAGCGTTTAATATCTCGTTTGAAAGATCTTCCCGAAGCATTTGTGAATATGTAGTTAATCTCTAACTTTAAATTAATGCATTGTAAATGAAGGTTGAAAATCCTTAGAGCTACGAGATATTAAACGCTTTCAACGGCACAAAATAGAGCATGATATGATCGCATCACATTCTACACGAGTTCGGAGTGAAATCATAAACATTTGTGAATATATGGTTAATCTGTAACTTTTAATTAATGCATCGTAAATGAAGTTGGAACAATATCTTTAGATCTCCGATATATCTTTCCAACTAGATATAATACGCTCCAAATGGATCAACACACAGCAAGATATGAGTGTCACAAATACTTAGCCTTATCTCTATGATTTAGCGTTTTCAGGGAAAATAGAGCACTTTAAGCGTAAATACAGTGTATTTCAGTAATTAGGCAATCATCCCTTGATACTTTGAAACCCGCGCCTGAAGACAAGTTTTAGAACTCTGTAACATCTTTCCAACGAGATATTAAACGCTTTCAACGGCACAAAATAGAGCAAGATGTGATCGCCGCAAATTCTACACGAGTTCGGAGTGAAATCAGAAACATTTGTGAATATCTGGTTAATATGTAACTTTTTATTAATGCATTGTAAATGAAGTCGGAACAATAGCTTTAGAGCTCCGATCTATCTTTCCAACGAGATATAATACGATCCAAACGGATAAACACACAGCAAGATATGAGTGACACAAATACTTATCCTTATCTCTATGATTTAGCGTTTTCAGCGAAAATAGAGCACTTTTAACGTAAATACAGTTTATTTTAGTAATTAGGCAATCATCCCTTGCTATTTTGAAACCAGCGCCTGAAGACAAGATTTAGAACTTGGTATGATCTTTCCAACGAGATATTAAACGCTTTCAATGGCACAACATAGAGCAAGATATGATCGCATCAAATTCTACACGAGTTCGGAGTGAAATCAGAAACATTTGTTTATATAGGGTTAATCTGTAACTTTTAATTAATGCATTGTAAATGAAGTTGGAACAATAGCTTTAGATCTCCGATCTATCTTTCCAACGAGATATAATACGCCTCAAACGGATAAACACACAGCAAGATATGAATGTCACAAATACTTAGCCTTTTCTCTATGATTTAGCGTTTTCAGCCAAAATAGAGCACTTTTAGCGTAAATACAGTGTATTTTAGTAATTAGGCAATCATCCCTTGATATGTTGAAACCAGCGCCTGAAGCCAAGTTTTAGAACTCGGTAAGAAATTTCCATCGAGATATTAAACGCTTTCAATGGCACAAAATAGAGCAAGATATGATCGCGTAAAATTCTACATGAGTTCGGAGTAAAATCAGAAACATTTGTGAATATATGGTTAATCTGTAACTTTTAATTAATCCATTGTAAATGAAGTTGGAACAATAGCTTTAGAGCTCCGATCTATCTTTCCAACGAGATATAATACGCTCCAAATGGATATACACACAGCAAGATATGAGTGTCACAAATACTTAGCCTTATCTCTATGATTTAGCGTTTTCAGTGAAAATAGAGCACTTTTAGCGTAAATACAGTGTATTTCAGTAATTAGGCAATCAACCCTTGATACTTTGAAACCCGCGCCTGAAGACAAGTTTTAGAATTCGGTAAGATCTTTCCAACGAGATATTAAACGCTTTCAACGGCACAAAATAGAGCAACATGTGATCGCCTCAAATTCTACACGAGTTCGGTGTGAAATAAGAAACATTTGTGAATATATGGTTAATCTGTAACATTTAATTAATGCATTGTAAATGAATTTGGAACAATAGCTTTAGAGCTCCAATCTATCTTTTCAACGAGATACAATACGATCAAAACGGATAAACACACAGCAAGATATGAGTGACACAAATACTTAGCCTTATCCCTATGATTTAGCGTTTTCAGCGAAAATATAGCACTTTTAGCGTGAATACAGTGAATTTTAGTAATTAGGCAATCATCCCTTGATATTTTGAAACCGGAGCCTGAAGACAAATTTTAGAACTCGTAAAGATCTTTCCATCTAGATATTAAACGCTTTCAACGGCACAAAATAGAGCAAGATATGATCGCATCAAATTCTACACGAGTTCGGAGTGAAATCAGAAACATTTGTGAATATATGGTTAATCCGTAACTTTTAATTAATGCATTGTAAATGAAGTTGGAACAATATCTTTAGAGCTCCGATCTATCTATCCAACTAGATATAATACGCTCCAAACGGATAAACACACAGCAAGATATGAGTGTCACAAATACTTAGCCTATCTCTATGATTCATCGTTTTCAGCGAAAATAGAGCACTTTTAGCGTAAATACAGTGTATTTTAGTAATTAGGCAATCATCCATTGATATGTTGAAACAGGATCCTGAGGACAAATTTTAGAACTCGTAAAGAACTTTCCAACGAGATATTAAACGCTTTCAACGGCACAAAATAGAGCAAGATATGATCGCATCAAATTCTACAGGAGTTCGAAGTGAAATCAGAAACATTTGTTAATATATGGTTAATCTGTAACTTTTAAATAATGCATTGTAAATGAAGTTGGAACAATAGCTTTAGATCTCCGATCTATCTTTCCAACGAGATATAATACGATCCAAATGGATAAAAACAAAGCAAGATATGAGTGTCACAAATACTTAGCCTTATCTCTATGATTTAGCGTTTTCAGCGAAAATAGAGCTCTTTTAGCGTAAATACAGTGTATTTCAGTAATTAGGTAATCTTCCCTTGATACTTTGAAACCCGGGCCTGAAGACAAGTTTTAGAACTCGGTATAATCCTTCCAACGAGATATTAAACGCTTTCAACGGCACAAAATAGAGCAAGATGTGATCGCCTCAAATTCTACACGAGTTCGGAGTGAAATCAGAAACATTTGTGAATATATGGTTAATCTGTAACTTTTAATTAATGCATTGTAAATGAATTTGGAACAATAGCTTTAGAGCTCCGATCTATCTTTCCAACGAGATATAATACGCTCCAAACGGATAAACACACAGCAAGATATGAGTGTCACAAATACTTACCCTTATCTCTATGATTTAGCGTTTTCAGCGAAAATAGAGCACTTTTAGCGTAAATACAGTGTATTTTAGTAATTAGGCAATCATCCCTTGATATTCTGAAACCAGAGCCTGAAGACAAGTTTTAGAACTCGGTAAGATCTTTCCAACGAGATATTAAACGCTTTCAATGGCACAAAATAGAGCATGATATGATCGCATCACATTCTACACGAGTTCGGAGTGAAATCAGAAACATTTGGGAATATATGGTTATTCTGTAACTTTTAATTAATGCATTGTAAATGAAGTTGGAACAATAGCTTTAGATCTCCGATCTATCTTTCCAACGATATATAATACGCTCCAAACGGATAAACACACAGCAAGATATGAGTGTCACAAATACTTAGCCTTATCTCTATGATTTAGCGTTTTAAGCGAAAATAGAGCACTTTTAGCGTAAATACAGTGTATTTTAGTAATTAGGCAATCATTCCTTGATATTCTGAAACCAGAGCCTGAAGACAAGTTTTAGAACTCGGTAAGATCTTTCCAACGAGATAATAAACGCTTTGAACGGCACAAAATAGAGCATGATATGATCGCATCACATTCTACACGAGTTCGGAGTGAAATCAGAAACATTTGTGAATATATGGTTAATCTGTAAATTTTAATTAATGAATTGTAAATGAAGTTTGAACAATAGCTTTAGAGCTCGGATCTATCTTTCCAACGAGATATAATACGCTCCAAACGGATAAACACACAGCAAGATATGAGTGTCACAAATACTTAGCCTTATCTCTATGATTTAGCGTTTTCAGCGAAAATAGAGCACTTTTAGCGTAAATACAGTGTATTTTAGTAATTAGGCAATCATTCCTTGATATTTTGAAACCAGAGCCTGAAGACAAGTTTGAGAACTCGGTAAGATCCTTCAAACGAGATATTAAACGCTTTCAACGGCACAAAATAGAGCAAGATATGATCACATCAGATTCTACACGAGTTCGGAGTGAAATCAGAAACATTTGTGAATATATGGTTAATCTGTACCTTTTAATTAATGCATTGTAAATGAAGTTTGAACAATAGATTTAGATCTCCGATCTATCTTTCCAACGAGATATAATACGCTCCAAACGGATAAACACACAGCAAGATATGAGTATCACAAATACTTAGCCTTATCTCTATGATTTAGCGTTTTCAGCGAAAATAGAGCACTTTGAGCGTAAATACAGTGTATTTTAGTAATTAGGCAATCATCCCTTGATATTCTGAAACCAGAGCCTGAAGAAAAGTTTTAGAACTCGCTAAGATATTTCCAACGAGATATTAAACGCTTTGAACGGCACAAAATAGAGCATGATATGATCGCATCACATTCTACACGAGTTCGGAGTGAAATCAGAAACATTTGTGAATATATGGTTAATCTGTAACTTTTAATTAATGCATTGTAAATGAAGTTGGAACATGAGATTTAGATCTCCGATCTATCTTTCCAACGAGATATAATACGCTCCAAACGGATAAACACACAGCAAGATATGAGTGTCACAAATACTTAGCCTTATCTGTATGATTTAGCGTTTTAAGCGAAAATAGAGCACTTTTAGAGAAAATACAGTGTATTTTAGTAATTAGGCAATCATTCCATAATATTCTGAAACCAGAGCCTGAAGACAAGTTTTAGAACTCGGTAAGATCTTTCCAACGAGATATTAAACGCTTTGAACGGCACAAAATAGAGCATGATATGATCGCATCACATTCTACACGAGTTCGGAGTGAAATCAGAAACATTTGTGAATATATGGTTAATCTGTAACTTTTAATTAATGCATTGTAAATGAAGTTGGAACAATAGCTTTAGATCTCCGATCTATGTTTCCAACGAGATATAATACTCTCCAAATGGATAAAAACAAAGCAAGATATGAGTGTCACAAATACTTAGCCTTATCTCTATGATTTAGCGTTTTCAGCGAAAATAGAGCTCTTTTAGCGTAAATACGGTGTATTTCAGTAATTAGGTAATCATCCCTTGATACTTTGAAACCCGGGCCTGAAGACAAGTTTTAGAACTCGGTATGATCCTTCCAACGAGATATTAAACGCTTTCAACGGCACAAAATAGAGCAAGGTGTGATCGCCTCAAATTCTACACGAGTTCGGAGTGAAATCAGAAACATTTGTGAATATATGGTTAATCTGTAAATTTTAATTAATGCATTGTAAATGAAGTTGGAACAATAGCTTTAGAGCTCCGATCTATCTTTCCAACGAGATATAATACGCTCCAAACGGATAAACACACAGCAAGATATGAGTGTCACAAATACTTAGCCTTATCTCTATGATTTAGCGTTTTCAGCGAAAATAGAGCACTTTTAGCGTAAATACAGTGTATTTTAGTAATTAGGCAATCATCCCTTGATAATCTGAAACCAGAGCCTGAAGACAAGTTTTAGAACTCGGTAAGATCTTTCCAACGAGATATTAAACGATTTCAATAGCACAAAATAGAGCATGATATGATCGCATCACATTCTACACGAGTTCGGAGTGAAATCAGAAACATTTGGGAATATATGGTTAATCTGTAACTTTTAATTAATGCATTGTAAATGAAGTTGGAACAGTAGCTTTAGATCTCCGATCTATCTTTCCAACGAGATATAATACGCTCCAAACGGATAAACACACAGCAAGATATGAGTGTCACAAATACTTAGCCTTATCTCTATGATTTAGCGTTTTAAGCAAAAATAGAGCACTTTTAGCGTAAATACAGTGTATTTTAGTAATTAGGCAATCATTCCTTGATATTCTGAAACCAGAGCCTGAAGACAAGTTTTAGAACTCGGTAAGATCTTTCCAACGAGATATTAAACGCTTTGAACGGCACAAAATAGAGCATGATATGATCGCATCACATTCTACACGAGTTCGGAGTGAAATCAGAAACATTTGTGAATATATGGTTAATCTGTAACTTTTAATTAATGCATTGTAAATGAAGTTGGAACAATAGCTTTAGATCTCCGATCTATGTTTCCAACGAGATATAATACTCTCCAAATGGATAAAAACAAAGCAAGATATGAGTGTCACAAATACTTAGCCTTATCTCTATGATTTAGCGTTTTCAGCGAAAAATAGAGCTCTTTTAGCGTAAATACGGTGTATTTCAGTAATTAGGTAATCATCCCTTGATACTTTGAAACCCGGGCCTGAAGACAAGTTTTAGAACTCGGTATGATCCTTCCAACGAGATATTAAACGCTTTCAACGGCACAAAATAGAGCAAGGTGTGATCGCCTCAAATTCTACACGAGTTCGGAGTGAAATCAGAAACATTTGTGAATATATGGTTAATCTGTAAATTTTAATTAATGCATTGTAAATGAAGTTGGAACAATAGCTTTAGAGCTCCGATCTATCTTTCCAACGAGATATAATACGCTCCAAACGGATAAACACACAGCAAGATATGAGTGTCACAAATACTTAGCCTTATCTCTATGATTTAGCGTTTTCAGCGAAAATAGAGCACTTTTAGCGTAAATACAGTGTATTTTAGTAATTAGGCAATCATCCCTTGATAATCTGAAACCAGAGCCTGAAGACAAGTTTTAGAACTCGGTAAGATCTTTCCAACGAGATATTAAACGATTTCAATAGCACAAAATAGAGCATGATATGATCGCATCACATTCTACACGAGTTCGGAGTGAAATCAGAAACATTTGGGAATATATGGTTAATCTGTAACTTTTAATTAATGCATTGTAAATGAAGTTGGAACAGTAGCTTTAGATCTCCGATCTATCTTTCCAACGAGATATAATACGCTCCAAACGGATAAACACACAGCAAGATATGAGTGTCACAAATACTTAGCCTTATCTCTATGATTTAGCGTTTTAAGCAAAAATAGAGCACTTTTAGCGTAAATACAGTGTATTTTAGTAATTAGGCAATCATTCCTTGATATTCTGAAACCAGAGCCTGAAGACAAGTTTTAGAACTCGGTAAGATCTTTCCAACGATATATTAAACGCTTTGAACGGCACAAAATAGAGCATGATATGATCGCATCACATTCTACACGAGTTCAGAGTGAAATCAGAAACATTTGTGAATATATGGTTAATCTGTAACTTTTAATTAATGCATTGTAAATGAAGTTGGAACAATAGCTTTAGATCTCCGATCTATATTTCCAACGAGATATAATACGCTCCAAATGGATAAACACAAAGCAAGATAAGAGTGTCACAAATAATTAGCCTTATCTCTATGATTTAGCGTTTTCAGCGAAAATAGAACTCTTTTAGCGTAAATACAGTGTATTTCAGTAATTAGGTAATCATCCCTTGATACTTTGAAACCCGGGCCTGAAGACAAGTTTTGGAACTCGGTATGATCCTTCGACCGAGATATTAAACGCTTTCAACGGCACAAAATAGAGCAAGATGTGATCGCCTCAAATTCTACATGAGTTCGGAGTGAAATCAGAAACATTTGTGAATATATGGTTAATCTGTAACTTTTAATTAATGCATTGTAAATGAAGTTGGAACAATAGCTTTAGATATCCGATCTATCTTTCCAACGAGATATAATACGCTCCAAATATGAGTGTCACAAATACTTAGCTTTATCTCTATGATTTAGCGTTTTCAGCGAAAATAGAGTACTTTTAGCGTAAATACAGTGTATTTTAGTAATTAGGCAATCATCCCTTGATATTCTGAAACCAGATCCTGAAGACAAGTTTTAGAACTCAGTAAGATCTTTCCAACGAGATATTAAACGCTTTCAATGGCACAAAATAGAGCATGATATGATCGCATCACATTCTACACGAGTTCGGAGTGAAATCAGAAACATTTGGGAATATATGGTTAATCTGTAACTTTTAATTAATGCATTGTAAATGAAGTTGGAACAATAGCTTTAGATCTCCGATCTATCTTTCCAACGAGATATAATACGCTCCAAACGGATAAACACACAGCAAGATATGAGTGTCACAAATACTTAGCCTTATCTCTATGATTTAGCGTTTTCAGCGAAAATAGAACTCTTTTAGCGTAAATACAGTGTATTTCAGTAATTAGGTAATCATCCCTTGATACTTTGAAACCCGGGCCTGAAGACAAGTTTTAGAACTCGGTATGATCCTTCCAACTAGATATTAAACGCTTTCAACGGCACAAAATAGAGTAAGATGTGATCGCCTCAAATTCTACACGAGTTCGGAGTGAAATCAGAAACATTTGTAAATATATGGTTAATCTGTAACTTTTAATTAGTGCATTGTAAATGAAGTTGGAACAATAGCTTTAGAACTCCGATCTATCTTTCCAACGAGATATAATACGCTCCAAACGGATAAACACACAGCAAGATATGAGTGTCACAAATACTTAGCCTTATCTCTATGATTTAGCGTTTTCAGCGAAAATAGAGCACTTTTAGCGTAAATACAGTGTATTTTAGTAATTAGGCAATCATCCCTTGATATTCTGAAACCAGATCCTGAAGACAAGTTTTAGAACTCGGTAAGATCTTTCCAACAAGATATTAAACGCTTTCAATGGCACAAAATAGAGCATGATATGATCGCATCACATTCTACACGAGTTCGGAGTAAAATCAGAAACATTTGGGAATATATGGTTAATCTGTAACTTTTAATTAATGTATTGTAAATGAATTTGAAACAATAGCTTTAGATCTCCGATCTATCTTTCCAACGAGATATAATACGCTGCAAACGGATAAACACACAGCAAGATATGAGTGTCACAAATACTTAGTCTTATCTCTATGATTTAGCGTTTAATATCTCGTAGCTCTAAGGATTTTCAACCTTCATTTACAATGCATTAATTTAAAGTTAGAGATTAACAACATATTCACAAATTCTTCGGTAAGATCTTTCAAACGAGATATTAAACGCTTTCAACGGCACAAAATAGAGCATGATATGATCGCATCACATTCTACACGAGTTCGGAGTGAAATCAGAAACATTTGAGAATATATGGTTAATCTGTAACTTTTAATTAATGCATTGTAAATGAAGTTGGAACAATAAATTTATAGCTCCGATCTATCCTTCCAACAAGATATAGTACGCTCCAAACGGATAAACACACAGCAAGATATGAGTGTCACAAATACTTAGCCTTATCTCTATGATTTAGCGTTTTCAGCAAAAATAGATCACTTTTAGAGTAAATACAGTGTATTTTAGTAATTAGGCAATCATCCCTTGATATTTTGAAACCAGCGCCTGAAGAAAAGTTTTAGAAATCGGTAAGATCTTTCAAACGAGATATTAAACGCTTTCAACGGCACAAAATAGAGCAAGATATGATAGCATCAAATTCTACACGAGTTCGGAGTGAAATCAGAAACATTTGTGAATATATGGTTAATATGTAACTTTTAGTTAATGCATTGTAAATGAAGTTGGAACAATAAATTTAGAGATCCGATCTATCCTTCCAAAGAGATATAATACGCTCCAAACGGATAAACACACAGCAAGATATGAGTGTCACAAATACTTAGTCTTATCTCTATCAAGGTATGATTGCCTAATTAATAAAATACACTGCATTTACGTTAAAAGTGCTCTATTTTCGCTGAAAACGCTAAATCATAGAGATAAGGCTAAAAAATTGTGATACTCATATCTTGTTGTGTGTTTATCCGTTTGGAGCGTATTATATCTCGTTGGAAAGATAGATCGGAGCTCGAAAGCTATTGTTCCAACTTCATTTAGAATGCATTCATTAAAAGTTACAGATGAAGCATATATTCACAAATGTTTCTGAGTTCACTCCGAACTCGTGTAGAATTTGATGTGATCATATCATGCTCTATTTTGTGCCGTTGAAAGCGTTTAATATCTCGTTGGAAATATCTTAACGAGTTCTAAAACTTGTCTTCAGGCGCTGGTTTCAAAATATCAAGGGATGATTGCCTAATTACATAAATACACTGTATTTACGCTAAAAGTACTCTATTTTCGCTGAAACGCTAAATCATAGAGATAAGTCTAAGTATTTGTGACACTCATATCTTGCTGTGTGATTATCCGTTTGGAGCGTATTATATCTCTTTGGAAGGATAGATCGGATCTCTAAATTTATTGTTCCAACTTCATTTACAATGCATTAATTAAAAGTTACATATTAACCATATATTCACAAATGTTTCTGATTTCACTCCGAACTCGTGTAGAATTTGATGCTATCATATCTTGCTCTATTTTGTGCCGTTGAAAGCGTTTAATATCTCGTTTGAAAGATCTTACCGATTTCTAAAACTTTTCTTCAGGCGCTGGTTTCAAAATATCAAGGGATGATTGCCTAAGTACTAAAATACACTGTATTTACGCTAAACGTGCTCTATTTTTGCTGAAAACGCTAAATCGTAGAGATAAGGCTAAGTATTTGTGACACTCATATCTTGCTGTGTGTTTATCCGTTTGGAGCGTATTATATCTTGTTGGAAGGATAGATCGGAGCTATAAATTTATTGTTCCAACTTCATTTACAATGCATTAATTAAAAGTTACAGATTAACCATATATTCTCAAATGTTTTTGATTTCACTCCGAACTCGTGTAGAATGTGATGCGATCAAATCATGCTCTATTTTGTGCCGTTGAAAGCGTTTAATATCTCGTTTGAAAGATCTTCCCGAAGCATTTGTGAATATGTAGTTAATCTCTAACTTTAAATTAATGCATTGTAAATGAAGGTTGAAAATCCTTAGAGCTACGAGATATTAAACGCTTTCAACGGCACAAAATAGAGCATGATATGATCGCATCACATTCTACACGAGTTCGGAGTGAAATCATAAACATTTGTGAATATATGGTTAATCTGTAACTTTTAATTAATGCATCGTAAATGAAGTTGGAACAATATCTTTAGATCTCCGATATATCTTTCCAACTAGATATAATACGCTCCAAATGGATCAACACACAGCAAGATATGAGTGTCACAAATACTTAGCCTTATCTCTACGATTTAGCGTTTTCAGGGAAAATAGAGCACTTTAAGCGTAAATACAGTGTATTTCAGTAATTAGGCAATCATCCCTTGATACTTTGAAACCCGCGCCTGAAGACAAGTTTTAGAACTCTGTAACATCTTTCCAACGAGATATTAAACGCTTTCAACGGCACAAAATAGAGCAAGATGTGATCGCCGCAAATTCTACACGAGTTCGGAGTGAAATCAGAAACATTTGTGAATATCTGGTTAATATGTAACTTTTTATTAATGCATTGTAAATGAAGTCGGAACAATAGCTTTAGAGCTCCGATCTATCTTTCCAACGAGATATAATACGATCCAAACGGATAAACACACAGCAAGATATGAGTGACACAAATACTTATCCTTATCTCTATGATTTAGCGTTTTCAGCGAAAATAGAGCACTTTTAACGTAAATACAGTTTATTTTAGTAATTAGGCAATCATCCCTTGCTATTTTGAAACCAGCGCCTGAAGACAAGTTTTAGAACTTGGTATGATCTTTCCAACGAGATATTAAACGCTTTCAATGGCACAACATAGAGCAAGATATGATCGCATCAAATTCTACACGAGTTCGGAGTGAAATCAGAAACATTTGTTTATATAGGGTTAATCTGTAACTTTTAATTAATGCATTGTAAATGAAGTTGGAACAATAGCTTTAGATCTCCGATCTATCTTTCCAACGAGATATAATACGCCTCAAACGGATAAACACACAGCAAGATATGAATGTCACAAATACTTAGCCTTTTCTCTATGATTTAGCGTTTTCAGCCAAAATAGAGCACTTTTAGCGTAAATACAGTGTATTTTAGTAATTAGGCAATCATCCCTTGATATGTTGAAACCAGCGCCTGAAGCCAAGTTTTAGAACTCGGTAAGAAATTTCCATCGAGATATTAAACGCTTTCAATGGCACAAAATAGAGCAAGATATGATCGCGTAAAATTCTACATGAGTTCGGAGTAAAATCAGAAACATTTGTGAATATATGGTTAATCTGTAACTTTTAATTAATCCATTGTAAATGAAGTTGGAACAATAGCTTTAGAGCTCCGATCTATCTTTCCAACGAGATATAATACGCTCCAAATGGATATACACACAGCAAGATATGAGTGTCACAAATACTTAGCCTTATCTCTATGATTTAGCGTTTTCAGTGAAAATAGAGCACTTTTAGCGTAAATACAGTGTATTTCAGTAATTAGGCAATCAACCCTTGATACTTTGAAACCCGCGCCTGAAGACAAGTTTTAGAATTCGGTAAGATCTTTCCAACGAGATATTAAACGCTTTCAACGGCACAAAATAGAGCAAGATGTGATCGCCTCAAATTCTACACGAGTTCGGTGTGAAATAAGAAACATTTGTGAATATATGGTTAATCTGTAACATTTAATTAATGCATTGTAAATGAATTTGGAACAATAGCTTTAGAGCTCCGATCTATCTTTTCAACGAGATACAATACGATCAAAACGGATAAACACACAGCAAGATATGAGTGACACAAATACTTAGCCTTATCCCTATGATTTAGCGTTTTCAGCGAAAATATAGCACTTTTAGCGTGAATACAGTGAATTTTAGTAATTAGGCAATCATCCCTTGATATTTTGAAACCGGAGCCTGAAGACAAATTTTAGAACTCGTAAAGATCTTTCCAACTAGATATTAAACGCTTTCAACGGCACAAAATAGAGCAAGATATGATCGCATCAAATTCTACACGAGTTCGGAGTGAAATCAGAAACATTTGTGAATATATGGTTAATCCGTAACTTTTAATTAATGCATTGTAAATGAAGTTGGAACAATATCTTTAGAGCTCCGATCTATCTATCCAACTAGATATAATACGCTCCAAACGGATAAACACTCAGCAAGATATGAGTGTCACAAATACTTAGCCTATCTCTATGATTCATCGTTTTCAGCGAAAATAGAGCACTTTTAGCGTAAATACAGTGTATTTTAGTAATTAGGCAATCATCCATTGATATGTTGAAACAGGATCCTGAGGACAAATTTTAGAACTCGTAAAGAACTTTCCAACGAGATATTAAACGCTTTCAACGGTACAAAATAGAGCAAGATATGATCGCATCAAATTCTACAGGAGTTCGAAGTGAAATCAGAAACATTTGTTAATATATGGTTAATCTGTAACTTTTAAATAATGCATTGTAAATGAAGTTGGAACAATAGCTTTAGATCTCCGATCTATCTTTCCAACGAGATATAATACGATCCAAACGGATAAACAGACAGCAAGATATGAGTGTCACAAATACTTAGCCTTATCTCTATGATTTAGCGTTTTCAGCGAAAATAGAGCACGTTTAGCGTAAATACAGTGTATGTTAGTAAATAGGCAATCATCCCTTGGTATTTTGAAACCAGCACCTGAATTTTTTGAAACCAGCGCCAGAATTTTTTCCGTTGAGAGAGTCTCTCTCTAGCGTCTTACGCTACTCGGAAAAATCTTCTCCCGTTCTTCGCGTTTTTGAGCTTTTCAGCCTTTCTTCTCCACGGATTTCTTGATTTTGAGCTTGGATATTAGTTAGTTTACACTCTAATCTTCTTTGGAGTGTAAAATCTCTAATTTTTGAGCTACTTCTTGAACTCTTTGGAGCTGCTTCTTCGCTGGTTCGTCCGAGGTTACTATTCACTCGAAAAGGTCAACGCCTCTTTCACCTAGCTTCTCTTGATGAATTCGAGTTTTGAGCTTGGATAATGCTTCCCTTGGCTGAGAGGATCAACCTTCACTAATTATTTTCATCATCGGCCCCGTTTCTCCTTTGTCCGTACACTTCTCCAACGGGCGTGAATAGTGGTTCTTCCGCCATTGGTACGGACTCGAGCTCTCAAATTGTAGGGGTGCCTTCGTCTAGGCTTCCCCTACTCTCGTCTTTGCTTGTTCAACATGCCGAAGGGGAAATCAAAGAAGAAGTCTCCTAAGAAAGCTACGAAATCCTCCTCGAGACTCAAAGCTAAGGCCACTCCTTTGGTGATACAAGAACCTATGGTGGAGGAAGCTCATGAAACCGAGGAATCCTCATCAATCAATGAAGATGAAAGCTATGAGCCTAGTATTGAGGCAACATCTACTACGGTCCCTATTTCCGAAGAGTCAAAAGGCCCGGATGGAGAACACATTGAGGTAACCTCCAAACTCTCATCTCTTGATAAATGCCAACCTCTTATAGGTACCATCGAGGAGGTTCCTACTCTTTCTCCCAATGTGGTTGTTGTTCCTATTAATGATATCATTGATGAATCTAACACCATTAATGAGAACCCCACCTCGGATGAGGTTGTTGTGCCCTCAATTAATGCTTTGAAAGAGGTCATGGTGGGCAATCCCATTTTACCTTTGGTTAAAGTCGCGGCTTTGACACCCATAGAGGACATGCCCTCCTCTCCTAATGCCGCGGCATTAGTGAGTAAGGAAGGAAAAAGTGTGATTGATGATAATACTTCCTCTAAACCCATACCTTGGGCTGCTTTGTTTAAAGACAATAGGAAGCCTGAAAAAGGAATGAAATTGAAGTTCATTGAACCTATTGGTGACTATGTTGATCTTTCCAATAGGAAACTTTCTTCCATGACTCAAATTTGGGGCTTTTGCCTCGTGGCCTACTTTGATGGGAAATTCCCCGGTTTCAAACTCATCCATGACATGATGAACAAGTGGAATGTTCCATGTCAAGTTAGATCTCATGACAAAGGATGGGTCATTTTTAAATTCCAAAATGAGAATGATAGGACTAAAGTCCTCTCGGATGGGCCTTACACTATTCTTGGGAAATCTTTCCCTATGAAACCTCTCTCGGAGGACTTCACCATGGATTGTGATGAATTACTCAAACTCCCCATTTGGGTGCAATTTCCTCACCTCCCTATGAGACTCTGGGAGGAAGATATTATAAGTGAAATTGCTTCACGGGTTGGAGTCCCTTTGGCTACGGATAGGGTGACCCAAGAGAGAGTTCGATCTCATTTTGCCCGGGTCCTAATTGAGATTGATGCCTCTAAGCCTCCTCCTCTTAAGCTTCAAATCAAACTCCCAAATGGGAGGTTTCACACTCAATTTGTGAAATATGAAACCTACCCCAACTATTGCTTCCATTGCAAAATGTTTGGCCACCATGCATTTACTTGCAAGGTCTTGGCCGAAAATGAAAAGAAAGTTAGGGAGGGAGAAAAGGATTCTTTAACTACCAATGGTAGTGATACTATGGCTAACAATGGAAATGAACCTTTGGTTAGCAAAAGAAATGGAAAAGAGCATGTCACCTCGGAAACCCAAAAAGTTGGGGGTTCTACCTCTAATAAATTGGATCACCCCTTTTTTAGGGTGACTCGGCTTCGGAAAGGACCAAATAAATACATTGTTGAGGATGAGGAGAAGGGATTTGACCCCCCCCCCCCCCTCAAGATGTGGATCCCTTGGTTGACAAAACCATTCGTATCATCAACACTTCTCTTATTGATGCTTTTAAGGATGAAGTGGTGTTTGATATGGATATTGTTGACCCCACGCGTCCCATCATTAAATTGAAACAACAAAAAGAGGTGGATGAGCCTATTATCAAACTGGATCATAACCTTAAGATTGTTGGAGATGAGGCCCCCGTCCTTGTTTTCACTAAAAGATGCTTGGAAGACCTTCCCGGGGTCAAACCTAGCTCAAATGGCTATGTTTTTTCTCCTACTTTCCTTAAAGGAGTGTTTAGTCACTACCTTAACCGTTACTTTGAGGATGGGAACCTGCAAGGAAACTCTTTTAAGGTCAAGGACCTTAGAAAGTTTACTCCTAACACTACTCGCATTGTTCATGATATCCGGGAAGCCTTCCTTGATGATGTGGTTGTAAAGGTTGACCTTGGTGACATACCTAGCATACATCTTAAACACATTGAGGAGGTTAGGGATGATTTTGTTAGACTTGATGATTACTTGGAAACTACTACGAATCATTTGACTAAGGGAATCAACTTTACTAAGGATTGCCTCCTTTCCCTCCCCGGAGTCTTTCCCATGGACAAGAATTTTGAGTTTTCCCACCTTTTTATGGAAAAGGCTTACTTCCTTTTCATGGATAGGTATAAGCCGAGGGCTAAACTTAAGCCTAAGCCGAGGGCTGGGAATGAGAAGAAAAATGGGGGAAGGACATACACCTTACGGTTTTAATGTTTGTGTCTTCTTGGAATGTTAGAGGTCTCAACAAGACCTCAAAACAAAACTCTATTGCTTCTTTCATTCGTATGCATAATGTTCGTGTGTCTTGTCTACTTGAAACTAAGTTGTCCACTCCCAACTTTGATAAGCTTATGTCTAGTAGATGGCCTAATTGGCAATCTAAGACTAACTTTGATTTGATTGATGGGGGTAGAATTGCCCTCATGTGGGACCCCATGTTTGTGAATGTTGCTGTTTTGGAGGTTGATAAACAACACCTCCATTGTGAAATTGTTTGTAAAGTTACTCAAAATAGCTTCCTTGTTACTTTTGTGTATGCCCTCTACACGGTGGTGGAGAGGAGAACCCTGTGGGAGCACATTGCTAAGTTTGATCCCCACATTAATAAACCTTGGCTCGTCATGGGTGATTTCAATTGTGTGGGCAGCCCGCATGAGAGGGTTGGGCCAACCCCTCCCTCGGCCTATTACATCCAGCACCTCAATGACTTTAAAGTGCAAGCTAACCTTGTTGACACCCCTTCCACCGGTGAATTCCTCACTTGGAATAGGGGGTCACTTTGGGCCAAGCTTGATAGGGTGCTTATGAACTCCTCTTGGCATAATAATAACATCACCTGTAAAACTCACTTCTTTGAGATGGAAATTTAGTTTGATCATTGTGCCTCTCTTGTCTCTATTGGCCACAACACTTTGGGTGGCTCTAGACCTTTCAAATTTTTTAACATGTGGCTGAAGCATGATGCTTTTAATGACATTCTCACCACTCATTGGTACCAAAATGTCTATGGTACCCCCCAATTTAGACTGGTCCGTAAACTTAAAAGGCTCAAGAGGCCGTTGAGGGAGCTTAATTTTAATGCTTTTGGCCATATCTCTACAAGAACAAAGGAGGCTAAGAAAGAGTATAAAAGGCTTCATGCTCTTTCCCTTCTATCTCCTCTTGATGAGGATATCAAACTTGAGGTTACCTTGGCCAAGAAGAATGCTCTCTATTACAAAAAAGCCGAGGAGGACTTTTATAGACAAAAAGCAAAAACTAACCATTTGTTGCAAAGTGACAAGGGCACTAAATACTTTCACTCCATTGTTAAGAAGAATGTGGCCCGGAACTCCATTACCTCTATTAAGCTTGAGAATGGAAACTCCACCACCTCTTTGCAACATGTGGCAAGTGAATTTGTGAGCTTTTACACTAACTTGTTTGGTACCTCTTCTCCTAATCTTGAGATTGATCCTAACATTATCTTGGAGGGTAATTGCTTGGATCCTACTGTTGCTATGCAGCTGGTTACCACCATTACTGATTCTGAAATCAAGAATGCTATCTTTGATATTGGGGACAATAAGTCCCCCGGCCCTGATGGTTACACTTCTGCCTTCTTTAAACATAATTGGAGCATTGTGGGCCATGATGTGATCATGGCTGTTAAAGGTTTCTTTAATTCAGGGAAACTCCTTAAGCAACTAAACCATACGGTTATTGCTCTTATCCCTAAGACCTTTCATGATCCAAAGGCTGCTGACTTCAGGCCTATTGCCTGTACAAATGTCATATATAAAACTATTACTAAGATCATTGCTGCTAGAATGATCCCTTGCTTACCTGAGCTCATTGACCTGGCTCAAGGGGCTTTTGTTGATGGGAGACTTATGCTTGACAATGTTTTTCTTGCCCAAGAACTTATTAAAGGTTACTCTAGAAAGCGTATGTCCCCTAGATCAATGATCAAAGTGGACATTAGAAAGGCTTATGACACCATTTCGTGGGATTTCTTGAACAAGGTTCTTTTGACCATTGGTTTCCCGGACAGATTTGTTAAATGGATCATGGAGTGTGTTTCCACACCC
Organism: Cuscuta europaea; assembly: GCA_945859875.1. Taxonomy (NCBI): domain Eukaryota; kingdom Viridiplantae; phylum Streptophyta; class Magnoliopsida; order Solanales; family Convolvulaceae; genus Cuscuta; species Cuscuta europaea. The sequence goes on from CAMAPE010000005.1 coordinate 1,633,504, forward strand.
TCTTTTTCCATTTCTATAAATGGTATCCTCCATGGGCATTTTAATGGCCAAAGGGGCCTTCGGCAAGGGGACCCTATGTCCCCCCTTCTATTTGTTATCTGCCTTGAATACTTCTCTAGGCTTCTCCACCAAAGAACTAAGGCGCCCACTTTCAAATTCCATCCCAAATGTGGGAAATTGAACATATCCCATGTGGCTTATGCTGATGATCTTATGCTTTTTTCTAGGGGGGATTTCCCCTCTATAAAAATCCTTATTGATGCCTTGGATGAGTTTGGGAATGTCTCTGGTCTTAAAGTCAATTTGGACAAATCTAGCATCTTTCTTGGTGGACTGGCTGACCACGACCTTAATCATATTCTTGGTCTGATTGACTTTAAAGAGGGGGTCTTCCCTGTGAGGTATCTGGGTATCCCTCTGGCCCCCCTCAAGATAGCCGTGGCTCAGTATGCCCCCTTGATTGACTCTATTACTGATTTCATTTCTGCTTGGAATACCAAAACCCTTTCCTATGCTGGGAGAGTTGAGCTTATCAAATCTGTCATTCAAGGTGTGCACTCTTTCTGGTTACAAGCACTCCCTATTCTAAAGGCTGTACTTGATAGAATAACTTCTATCTGTCGTATATTCCTATGGGGGTGCAAGTATGCTAGAGTTGCTTGGACTGATATTTGCCTACCTAAAGAGGAGGGTGGTCTTGGTATCCATGACACTCACACGTGGAATTCTGCCCTCCTGGCCAAAACCCTTTGGGATATCCACACAAAAAAGGATAACCTTTGGGTGAGGTGGATTCATGGGGTCTACCTAAATGGTAGAGGTGTTTGGGAGTTCACACCTCATAATAGGGACTCCCAACTGATCAAAAAGATTGCTTTGATCAGAAATCAGATCTTGACTCACTTTGACACTACCTCTGATGCTATTAACTTTCTGAATGGTTGCCAATCTAATGGCAAGCTCTCCTCGGCTAAAGTTTACAATCTTCTTAGAGTTAAGGGGGGTACACATATGTGGATGTCTTTCATTTGGAAGAGCTACATCCCCCCTAAATTCTCTTTCACGGCTTGGTTAGCTTTCCGGGATTGGCTGGCCACTTTTGATAACCTTCATAGGTTAGATGTTGTTAACCTTTGCCCCTTTTGTAAGGGTGGTCCGGAAACGGTGCCACACCTATTTTTTGCTTGTCCTTTTTCAGGTAAAGTGTGGCATAAAGTGAGGATTTGGCTGGGCATTCCGAGGGAGATGGGGACTTTGCATAGCTCGCTGAAATGGATAAAAAGGAAGAGACAAGGCTCGCGGATCAAGGCTAAGGCGGCTAGGATTGCTTTTTGTTACTCCATCTACTGGATTTGGATGACAAGAAATGCCACCTGTTTTGATGGCCTGACTCCAAATGAAGATGATGTTTTTGCTAGAATTCAGTATATTGTCTTTAAAGTTTTGTATAGCATTTACCCTTGTGAGCTAGTTGTTTTTTGAGCTCTTGTTGTTGGCCTTTCACCTTGTTGTTTTGGTGACTGGTTGTGAGCTGTTGTTTGCCTCGTGGTTTTGAGCTAGGGTGTTTGCTGCTTTGTGCTTTTGGGGTTGTCCTCGTTTGGACAGCCTTCAGTTTTGTTTCCTTTTTGTTTGTATATCCTTTAACCCCCCTCTTCTCTTGGGTGTTTACTTTAATATACTTACGTTTCACCCAAAAAAAAAAAATTGAAACCAGCGCCTGAAGACAAATTTTAGAACTCGGTAAAAGCTTTCCAACGAGATATTAAACGCTTTCAACAGCACAAAATAGAGCAATATAATCTGTAACTTTTAATTAATGCATTGTAAATGAAGTTGGAACAATAGCTTTAGAGCTCCGATCTATTTTTCCAACCTGATATCATACGCCCAAAACGGATAAACACACAGCAGGATATGAGTGTCACAAATACTTAGCCTTATCTCTATGATTTAGCGTTTTCAGCGAAAATAGAGCACTTTTAGCGTAAATACAGTGTATTATAGTAATTAGGCAATCATCCCTTGATATTTTGAAACCAGCGCCTGAAGACAAGTTTGAGAACTCGGTAAGGTCCTTCAAACGAGATATTAAACGCTTTCAACGGCACAAAATAGAGCAAGATATGATCGCATCAGATTCTACACGAGTTCGGAGTGAAATCAGAAACATTTGTGAATATATGGTTAATCTGTACCTTTTAATTAATACATTGTAAATGAAGTTGGAACAATAGCTTTATAGATCCAATCAATCTTTCCAACGAGATATAATACGATCCAAACGGATAAACACAGAGCAAGATATGAGTGTCACAAATACTTAGCCTTATCTCTATGATTTAGCGTTTTCAGCGAAACTAGAGCACTTTGAGCGTAAATACAGTGTATTTTAGTAATTAGGCAATCATCCCTTTATATTCTGAAACCAGAGCCTGAAGAAAAGTTTTAGAACTCGGTAAGATCTTTCCAACGAGATATTAAACGCTTTGAACGGCACAAAATGGAGCATGATATGATCGCATCACATTCTACACGAGTTCGGAGTGAAATCAGAAACATTTGTGAATATATGGTTAATCTGTAACTTTTAATTAATGCATTGTAAATGAAGTTGGAACAATAGATTTAGATCTCCGATCTATCTTTCCAACGAGATATAATACGCTCCAAACGGATAAACACACAGCAAGATATGAGTGTCACAAATACTTAGCCTTATCTCTATGATTTAGCGTTTTAAGCGAAAATAGAGCACTTTTAGCGAAAATACAGTGTATTTTAGTAATTAGGCAATCATTCCTTAATATTCTGAAACCAGAGCCTGAAGACAAGTTTTAGAACTCGGTACGATCTTTCCAACGAGATATTAAACGCTTTGAACGGCACAAAATAGAGCATGATATGATCGCATCACATTCTACACGAGTTCGGAGTGAAATCAGAAACATTTGTGAATATATGGTTAATCTGTAACTTTTAATTAATGCATTGTAAATGAAGTTGGAACAATAGCTTTAGATCTCCGATCTATGTTTCCAACGAGATATAATACTCTCAGAATGGATAAACACAAAGCAAGATATGAGTGTCACAAATACTTAGCCTTATCTCTATGATTTAGCGTTTTCAGCGAAAATAGAGCTCTTTTAGCGTAAATACAGTGTATTTCAGTAATTAGGTAATCATCCCTTGATACTTTGAAACCCGGGCCTGAAGAAAAGTTTTAGAACTCGGTATGATCCTTCCAACGAGATATTAAACGCTTTCAACGGCACAAAATAGAGCAAGATGTGATCGCCTCAAATTCTACACGAGTTCGGAGTGAAATCAGAAACATTTGTGAATATATAGTTAATCTGTAACTTTTAATTAATGCATTGTAAATGAAGTTGGAACAATAGCTTTAGAGCTCCGATCTATCTTTCGAACGAGATATAATACGCTCCAAACGGATAAACATACAGCAAGATATGAGTGTCACAAATACTTAGCCTTATCTCTATGATTTAGTGTTTTCAGCGAAAATAGAGCACTTTTAGCGTAAATACAGTGTATTTTAGTAATTAGGCAATCATCCCTTGATATTCTGAAACCAGAGCCTGAAGACAAGTTTTAGAACTCGGTACGATCTTTCCAACGAGATATTAAACGCTTTCAATGGCACAAAATAGAGCATGATATGATCGCATCACATTCTACAGGAGTTCGGAGTGAAATCAGAAACATTTGGGAATATATGGTTAATCTGTAACTTTTAATTAATGCATTTTCAATGAAGTTGGAACAATAGCTTTAGATCTCCGATCTATCTTTGCAACGAGATATAATACGCTCCAAACGGATAAACACACAGCAAGATATGAGTGTCACAAATACTTAGCCTTATCTCTATGATTTAGCGTTTTCAGCGAAAATAGAGCACTTTTAACGTAAATAGAGTGTATTTTAGTAATTAGGCAATCATCCCTTGATATTCTGAAACCAGAGCCTGAAGACAAGTTTTAGAACTCGGTAAGATCTTTCCAACGAGATATTAAACGCTTTCAATGGCACAAAATAGAGCATGATATGATCGCATCACATTCTACACGAGTTCGGAGTGAAATCAGAAACATTTGGGAATATATGGTTAATCTGTAACTTTTAATTAATGCATTGTAAATGAAGTTGGAACAATAGCTTTAGATCTCCGATCTATCTTTCCAACGAGATATAATACGCTCCAAACGGATAAACACACAGCAAGATATGAGTGTCACAAATACTTAGCCTTATCTCTATGATTTAGCGTTTTAAGCGAAAATAGAGCACTTTTAGCGTAAATACAGTGTATTTTAGTAATTAGGCAATCATTCCTTGATATTCTGAAACCAGAGCCTGTAGACAAGTTTTAGAACTCGGTAAGATCTTTCCAACGAGATATTAAACGCTTTGAACGGCACAAAATAGAGCATGATATGATCGCATCACATTCTACACGAGTTCGGAGTGAAATCAGAAACATTTGTGAATATATGGTTAATCTGTAACTTTTAATTAATGCATTGTAAATGAAGTTGGAACAATAGCTTTAGATCTCCTATCTATGTTTCCAACGAGATATAATAATCTCAGAATGGATAAACACAAAGCAAGATATGAGTGTCACAAATACTTAGCCTTATCTCTATGATTTAGCGTTTTCAGCGAAAATAGAGCTCTTTTAGCGTAAATACAGTGTATTTCAGTAATTAGGTAGTCATCCCTTGATACTTTGAAACCCAGGCCTGAAGACAAGTTTTAGAACTCGGTATGATCCTTCCAACGAGATATTAAACGCTTTAAACGGCACAAAATAGAGCAAGATGTGATCGCCTCAAATTCTACACGAGTTCGGAGTGAAATCAGAAACATTTGTGAATATATGGTTAATCTGTAACTTTTAATTAATGCATTGTAAATGAAGTTGGAACAATAGCTTTAGAGCTCCGATCTATCTTTCCAACGAGATATAATACGCTCCAAACGGATAAACATACAGCAAGATATGAGTGTCACAAATACTTAGCCTTATCTCTATGATTTAGTGTTTTCAGCGAAAATAGAGCACTTTTAGCGTAAATACAGTGTATTTTAGTAATTAGGCAATCATCCTTTGATATTCTGAAACCAGAGCCTGAAGACAAGTTTTAGAACTCGGTAATATCTTTCCAACGAGATATTAAACGCTTTCAATGGCACAAAATAGAGCATGATATGATCGCATCACATTCTACACGAGTTCGGAGTGAAATCAGAAACATTTGGGAATATATGGTTAATCTGTAACTTTTAATTAATGCATTGTAAATGAAGTTGGAACAATAGCTTTAGATCTCCGATCTATCTTTGCAACGAGATATAATACGCTCCAAACGGATAAACACACAGCAAGATATGAGTGTCACAAATACTTAGCCTTATCTCTATGATTTAGCGTTTTAAGCGAAAATAGAGCACGTTTAGCGTAAATACAGTGTATTTTAGTAATTAGGCAATCATTCCTTGATATTCGGAAACCAGATCCTGAAGACAAGTTTTAGAACTCGGTTAGATCTTTCCAACGAGATATTAAACGCTTTGAACGGCACAAAATAGAGCATGATATGATCGCATCACATTCTACACGAGTTCGGAGTGAAATCAGAAACATTTGTGAATATATGGTTAATGTGTAACTTTTAATTAATCCATTGTAAATGAAGTTGGAACAATAGCTTTAGAGCTCCGATCTATCTTTCCAACGAGACATAATACGCTCCAAACGGATAAACACACAGCAAGATATGAGTGTCACAAATACTTAACCTTATCTCTATGATTTAGCGTTTTCAGCGAAAATAGAGCACTTTTAGCGTAAATACAGTGTATTTTAGTAATTAGGCAATCATCCCTTGATATTCTGAAACCAGAACCTGAAGACAACTTTTAGAACTCGGTAAGATCTTTCCAAAGAGATATTAAACGCTTTCAATGGCACAAAATAGAGCATGATATGATCGCATCACATTCTACACGAGTTCGGAGTGAAATCAGAAACATTTGGGAATATATGGTTAATCTGTAACTTTTAATTAATGCATTGTAAATGAAGTTGGAACAATAGCTTTAGATCTCCGATCTATCTTTCTAACGAGATTTAATACGCTCCAAACGGATAAACACACAGCAAGATATGAGTGTCACAAATACTTAGCCTTATCTCTATGATTTAGCGTTTTAAGCGAAAATAGAGCACTTTTAGCGTAAATACAGTGTATTTTAGTAATTAGGCAATCATTCCTTGATATTCTGAAACCAGAGCCTGAAGACAAGTTTTAGAACTCGGTAAGATCTTTCCAACGAGATATTAAACGCATTGAACGGCACAAAATAGAGCATGATATGATCGCATCACATTCTACACGAGTTCGGAGTGAAATCAGAAACATTTGTGAATATGTGGTTAATCTGTAACTTTTAATTAATGCATTGTAAATGAAGTTGGAACAATAGCTTTAGAGCTCCGATCTATTTTTCCAACGAGATATCATACGCCCAAAACGGATAAACACACAGCAGGATATGAGTGTCACAAATACTTAGCCTTATCTCTATGATTTAGCGTTTTCAGCGAAAATAGAGCACTTTTAGCGTAAATACAGTGTATTTTAGTAATTAGGCAATCATCCCTTGATATTTTGAAACCAGCGCCTGTCGAAACCAACGCCTGAAAAAAGGGAAGTTTGAGAGAGTCTCTCTCTAGCCAATCGGGCTGTTCTTCCCCGCCAGGTCGGCACCACCACGTGCGGTGGCCGCCGCCGCCGGGGCCCTCCTGGCTCCGGCGGGTCTTTGGTTTTCAGATTGTTTGTTGGATTTCGGGTTCTCCTCCACTTCGGTGGTCTGCTTGGATTCTGTCCTGTGATGGGCTTTTGAAGGTATTTGGCCGGAAGTTATGGAGGTCACGGAGCTGGTCTCGTGGGTTGAAACATTACTGGCGTGGACTCTGTACTGGCCGACCTGGGTCCGGTGGTCTTGCTACTGTTTATGCTTTGGAGGGGCCGCGCCTCCTTCTGTCGCAACCGGAGTGAAATCTCTCCGGCGAAAGCAGCCTCTTGGTCATTGTGACATGGCGCCGGTCGGTTGTGGGTCCTTGGTATTCTGAGGAAGTGGGGGGCTTGCCAAGATGAATCGGGGCCCGGCAGCTTGGAGGTCCATTCAATTTCTGCTGCTTGAGAATGAGCGATGTTCCGGCGGTTTACCTCCAATGAACCTGAACTCCGTTCGGGTTTAGTCAACCAGGTTAGCCTTGCATTTCTGTGTTAGTTTCGGTTCTTCTACAATCTGGTTTTGTGCACCTTGTTTCTTCCGGCCATACCTGTTTTATTGCCCAGTTGCTGTGTTTCTGGCTAAGTCCTCGGTGGCCGGAAGTCGAACCCCACTGGAAACTGCCTCCTCCGGCTGACAAACGGTTAGTAACCATGGCTTCATCTTGAGGGGGGTGGTAGGATGGTGAACGGGTTCAGATTTGCTAGGGATTGGTGGTCTGAAGGTGGGTCTGGGCTTGGTGGTTTTCATCACAGGCATTGGAGTGTGTTTTAGCCGGAGAAGACGATTGGGGGGACTGGTGCGAGTACAGGGTCTCCTATATTTCGTTTTTTCTGGTGCTTTGGAAGTTTTTCAGGCAGGTTTCTTTTGGAAAGCTACCAGGAATTCGCCGGAGAAGACTACCGGCTTGCTGGGGTCGGAAACGCCTGGTGCTACTCTTTTCCGGCTACTGTCAAAACGCCCGCCTCTCCCGTCTACCTATGCCGTTGGGGGTCGCCGGGGTCCTTCGGGGGTGGGTGGTGGAGGGGGGAGCACCGGTTTGGCTTGGTTACTTTCCGGCTTGGTTTTCTTTGTTTCTCCCACCAAAAACCGCCGGGATGGATGCCGGAACCTGGCGGGGGGAGGGGACTACGGTGTCATAGCGAGCATGAAGGTTTTTCTGGGCTGCTAGTCTTCGGCCGGAGCTCTACCGGCGATGGTGACCGGCGAGTCAACGATGTCTGACGGATGGAGTTGATTGGCCGCCTGCCAGCCGTCCTGTCGAGTACTGTAGCACCACGTGGGAGGTTTGAATTTTGAATTTCGTTGCTGTGCGGCGCTGAGGAGTTTAGGTTGTTGGGCCGCAGGTTTTCTACAAACCCTAGCCCGGCTACTGGGATGCGGACATGTTGGGCTTGCAACTTGCAAGCCGCTGGATTTTTGCTGCTGGGCCTTTTTGGTCTCAGCTTTGTGGAGCAGGTGTGGTCTGCTGTTTTGGGATCCTTCTTTTGCTGATTTTCATTATTACTAAGTCGGGGTCTGTCCCGAGCTAGTTTTTTGGGACTTATTTTTGCAGATTTCTCTCCCCCTACCCTTGCCGCTAGGTAGGGGTGGGGGGGGGTGTGAACGTTAGTTGCTACATAGGTTAGTTTACTAGCTTAGGTAGTTTCTTTTTTGACACTTGTACATTCTTTAAACCCTTTTTCCTTGGGTGGTTTTTTAATATACTTACATTTCACCCAAAAAAAAAAATTGAAACCAGCGCCTGAAGACAAGTTTGAGAACTCGGTAAGGTCCTTCAAACGAGATATTAAACGCTTTCAACGGCACAAAATAGAGCAAGATATGATCGCATCGGATTCTACACGAGTTCGGAGTGAAATCAGAAACATTTGTGAATATATGGTTAATCTGTACCTTTTAATTAATACATTGTAAATGAAGTTGGAACAATATCTTTATAGATCCAATCAATCTTTCCAACGAGATATAATACGATCCAAACGGATAAACACAGAGCAAGATATGAGTGTCACAAATACTTAGCCTTATCTCTATGATTTAGCGTTTTCAGCGAAAATAGAGCACTTTGAGCGTAAATACAGTGTATTTTAGTAATTAGGCAATTATCCCTTTATATTCTGAAACCAGAGCCTGAAGAAAAGTTTTATAACTCGGTAAGATCTTTCCAACGAGATATTAAACGCTTTGAACGGCACAAAATAGAGCATTATATGATCGCATCACATTCTACACGAGTTCGGAGTGAAATCAGAAACATTTGTGAATATATGGTTAATCTGTAACTTTTAATTAATGCATTGTAAATGAAGTTGGAACAATAGATTTAGATCTCCGATCTATCTTTCCAACGAGATATAATACGCTCCAAACGGATAAACACACAGCAAGATATGAGTGTCACAAATACTTAGCCTTATCTCTATGATTTAGCGTTTTAAGCGAAAATAGAGCACTTTTAGCGAAAATACAGTGTATTTTAGTAATAAGGCAATCATTTCTTAATATTCTGAAACCAGAGCCTGAAGAAAAGTTTTAGAACTCGGTAAGATCTTTCCAACGAGATATTAAACGCTTTGAACGGCACAAAATAGAGCATGATATGATCGCATCACATTCTACACGAGTTCGGAGTGAAATCAGAAACATTTGTGAATATATGGTTAATCTGTAACTTTTAATTAATGCATTGTAAATGAAGTTGGAACAATAGCTTTAGATCTCCGATCTATGTTTCCAACGAGATATAATACTCTCAGAATGGATAAACACAAAGCAAGATATGAGTGTCACAAATACTTAGCCTTATCTCTATGATTTAGCGTTTTAAGCGAAAATAGAGCACTTTTAGCGAAAATACAGTGTATTTTAGTAATTAGGCAATCATTCCTTAATATTCTGAAACCAGAGCCTGAAGACAAGTTTTAGAACTCGGTAAGATCTTTCCAACGAGATATTAAACGCTTTCAACGGCACAAAATAGAGCAAGATGTGATCGCCTCAAATTCTACACGAGTTCGGAGTGAAATCAGAAACATTTGTGAATATATGGTTAATCTGTAACTTTTAATTAATGCATTGTAAATGAAGTTGGAACAATAGCTTTAGAGCTCCGATCTATCTTTCCAACGAGACATAATACGCTCCAAACGGATAAACACACAGCAAGATATGAGTGTCACAAATACTTAACCTTATCTCTATGATTTAGCGTTTTCAGCGAAAATAGAGCACTTTTAGCGTAAATACAGTGTATTTTAGTAATTAGGCAATCATCCCTTGATATTCTGAAACCAGAGCCTGAAGACAAGTTTTAGAACTCGGTAAGATCTTTCCAACGAGATATTAAACGCTTTCAATGGCACAAAATAGAGCATGATATGATCGTATCACATTCTACACGAGTTCGGAGTGAAATCAGAAACATTTGGGAATATATGGTTAATCTGTAACTTTTAATTAATGCATTGTAAATGAAGTTGGAACAATAGCTTTAGATCTCCGATCTATCTTTCCAACGAGATATAATACGCTCCAAACGGATAAACACACAGCAAGATATGAGTGTCACAAATACTTAGCCTTATCTCTATGATTTAGCGTTTTAAGCGAAAATAGAGCACTTTTAGCGTAAATACAGTGTATTTTAGTAATTAGGCAATCATTCCTTGATATTCTGAAACCAGAGCCTGAAGACAAGTTTTAGAACTCGGTAAGATCTTTCCAACGAGATATTAAACGCTTTGAACGGCACAAAATAGAGCATGATATGATCGCATCACATTCTACACGAGTTCGGAGTGAAATCAGAAACATTTGTGAATATATGGTTAATCTGTAACTTTTAATTAATGCATTGTAAATGAAGTTGGAACAATAGCTTTAGATCTCCGATCTGTGTTTCCAACGAGATATAATACGCTCCAAATGGATAAACACAGCAAGATATGAGTGTCACAAATACTTAGCCTTATATCTATGATTTAGCGTTTTCAGCGAAAATAGAGCTCTTTTAGCGTAAATACAGTGTATTTCAGTAATTAGGTAATCATCCCTTGATACCTTGAAACCCGGGCCTGAAGACAAGTTTTAGAACTCGGTATGATCCTTCCAACGAGATATTAAACGCTTTCAACGGCACAAAATAGAGCAAGATGTGATCGCCTCAAATTCTACACGAGTTCGGAGTGAAATCAGAAACATTTGTGAATATATGGTTAATCTGTAACTTTTAATTAATGCATTGTAAATGAAGTTGGAACAATAGCTTTAGAGATCCGATCTGTCTTTCCAACGAGATATAATACGCTCCAAACGGATAAACACACAGCAAGATATGAGTGTCACAAATACTTAGCCTTATCTCTATGATTTATCGTTTTCAGCGAAAATAGAGCACTTTTAGCGTAAATACAGTGTATTTTAGTAATAAGGCAATCATTTCTTAATATTCTGAAACCAGAGCCTGAAGAAAAGTTTTAGAACTCGGTAAGATCTTTCCAACGAGATATTAAACGCTTTGAACGGCACAAAATAGAGCATGATATGATCGCATCACATTCTACACGAGTTCGGAGTGAAATCAGAAACATTTGTGAATATATGGTTAATCTGTAACTTTTAATTAATGCATTGTAAATGAAGTTGGAACAATAGCTTTAGATCTCCGATCTATGTTTCCAACGAGATATAATACTCTCAGAATGGATAAACACAAAGCAAGATATGAGTGTCACAAATACTTAGCCTTATCTCTATGATTTAGCGTTTTAAGCGAAAATAGAGCACTTTTAGCGAAAATACAGTGTATTTTAGTAATTAGGCAATCATTCCTTAATATTCTGAAACCAGAGCCTGAAGACAAGTTTTAGAACTCGGTAAGATCTTTCCAACGAGATATTAAACGCTTTCAACGGCACAAAATAGAGCAAGATGTGATCGCCTCAAATTCTACACGAGTTCGGAGTGAAATCAGAAACATTTGTGAATATATGGTTAATCTGTAACTTTTAATTAATGCATTGTAAATGAAGTTGGAACAATAGCTTTAGAGCTCCGATCTATCTTTCCAACGAGACATAATACGCTCCAAACGGATAAACACACAGCAAGATATGAGTGTCACAAATACTTAACCTTATCTCTATGATTTAGCGTTTTCAGCGAAAATAGAGCACTTTTAGCGTAAATACAGTGTATTTTAGTAATTAGGCAATCATCCCTTGATATTCTGAAACCAGAGCCTGAAGACAAGTTTTAGAACTCGGTAAGATCTTTCCAACGAGATATTAAACGCTTTCAATGGCACAAAATAGAGCATGATATGATCGTATCACATTCTACACGAGTTCGGAGTGAAATCAGAAACATTTGGGAATATATGGTTAATCTGTAACTTTTAATTAATGCATTGTAAATGAAGTTGGAACAATAGCTTTAGATCTCCGATCTATCTTTCCAACGAGATATAATACGCTCCAAACGGATAAACACACAGCAAGATATGAGTGTCACAAATACTTAGCCTTATCTCTATGATTTAGCGTTTTAAGCGAAAATAGAGCACTTTTAGCGTAAATACAGTGTATTTTAGTAATTAGGCAATCATTCCTTGATATTCTGAAACCAGAGCCTGAAGACAAGTTTTAGAACTCGGTAAGATCTTTCCAACGAGATATTAAACGCTTTGAACGGCACAAAATAGAGCATGATATGATCGCATCACATTCTACACGAGTTCGGAGTGAAATCAGAAACATTTGTGAATATATGGTTAATCTGTAACTTTTAATTAATGCATTGTAAATGAAGTTGGAACAATAGCTTTAGATCTCCGATCTGTGTTTCCAACGAGATATAATACGCTCCAAATGGATAAACACAGCAAGATATGAGTGTCACAAATACTTAGCCTTATATCTATGATTTAGCGTTTTCAGCGAAAATAGAGCTCTTTTAGCGTAAATACAGTGTATTTCAGTAATTAGGTAATCATCCCTTGATACCTTGAAACCCGGGCCTGAAGACAAGTTTTAGAACTCGGTATGATCCTTCCAACGAGATATTAAACGCTTTCAACGGCACAAAATAGAGCAAGATGTGATCGCCTCAAATTCTACACGAGTTCGGAGTGAAATCAGAAACATTTGTGAATATATGGTTAATCTGTAACTTTTAATTAATGCATTGTAAATGAAGTTGGAACAATAGCTTTAGAGATCCGATCTGTCTTTCCAACGAGATATAATACGCTCCAAACGGATAAACACACAGCAAGATATGAGTGTCACAAATACTTAGCCTTATCTCTATGATTTATCGTTTTCAGCGAAAATAGAGCACTTTTAGCGTAAATACAGTGTAGTTTAGTAATTAGGCAATCATACCTTGATATTCTGAAACCAGAGCCTGAAGACAAGTTTTAGAACTCGGTAAGATCTTTCCAACGAGATATTAAACGCTTTCAATGGCACAAAATAGAGCATGATATGATCACATCACATTCTACACGAGTTCGGAGTGAAATCAGAAACATTTGGGAATATATGGTTAATCTGTAACTTTTAATTAATGCATTGTAAATGAAGTTGGAACAATAGCTTTAGATCTCCGATATATCTTTCCAACGAGATATAATACGCTCCAAACGGATAAACACACAGCAAGATATGAGTGTCACAAATACTTAGTCTTATCTCTATGATTTAGCGTTTTCAGCAAAAATAGAGCACTTTTAGCGTAAAAACAGTGTATTTTAGTAATTAGGCAATCATCCCTTGATATTTTGAAACCAGCGCCTGACGACAAGGTTTAGAACTCGGTAAGATCTTTCCAACGAGATATTAAACGCTTTCAACAATTCAACGGCACAACATAGAGCAAGATATGATCGCATCAAATTCTACACGAGTTCAGGGTGAAAAAAGAAACATTTGTGAATATATGGTTAAACTTTTAATTAATGCATTGTAAATGAAGTTGGAACAATAGCTTTAGAGCTCCGATCTATCTTTCCAACGAGATATAATACGCTCCAAACGGATAAACACACAGCAAGATATGAGTGTCACAAATACTTAGCCTTATCTCTATGATTTAACGTTTTCAGCAAAAATAGAGCATTTTTAGCGTAAATACAATGTATTTTAGTAATTAGGCAATCATCCCTTGAT
>CAMAPE010000005.1:1652500-1655000 GCA_945859875.1 Cuscuta europaea
TTCTAGACGACTTCGGAGTGAAATGAGAAACATTTGTGAATATATGGTTAATCTATAACTTTTAATTAATGCATTGTAAATGAAGTTGGAACAATAGCTTTAGAGCTCCGATCTATTTTTCCAACGAGATATAATAAGCTCCAAACGGATAAACACACAGCAAGATACGAGTGTCACAAATACTTAGCCTTATCTCTATGATTTACCGTTTTCAAAGAAAATAGAGCACTTTTAGAGTAAATGCAGTGTATTTTAGTAATTAGGCAGTCATCCCTTGATATTTTGAAACCAGCGCCTGAAGACAAGTTTTGGAACTCATTAAGATCTTTCCAAAGAGATATTAAACGCTTTCAACGGCACAAAATAGAGCAAGATGTGATCGCATCACATTCTACACGAGTTCGGAGTGAAATCAGAAACATTTGTGAATATATGGTTAATCTGTAACTTTTATTTAATGCATTGTAAATGAAGTTGGAACAATAGCTTTAGAGCTCCGATCTATCTTTCCAACGAGATATAATACGCTCCAAACGGATAAACACACAGCAAGATATGAGTGTCACAAATACTTAACCTTATCTCTATGATTTAGCGTTTTCAGCGAAAATAGAGCACTTTGAGCGTAGATACAGTGTATTTTAGTAATTAGGCAATCATCCCTTGATATTCTGAAACCAGAGCCTGAAGACAATTTTTAGAACTCGGTAAGATCTTTCCAACGAGATATTAAACGCTTTGAACGGCACAAAATAGAGCATGATATGATCGCATCACATTCTACACGAGTTCGGAGTGAAATCAGATACATTTGTGAATATATGGTTAATCTGTAACTTTTAATTAATGCATTGTAAATGAAGTTGGAACAATAGCTTTAGATCTCCGATCTATCTTTCCAACGAGATATAATACGCTCCAAACGGATAAACACACAGCAAGATATGAGTGTCACAAATACTTAGCCTTATCTCTATGATTTAGCGTTTTAAGCGAAAATAGAGCACTTTTAGCGTAAATACAGTGTATTTTAGTAATTAGGCAATTATTCCTTGATATTCTGAAACCAGAGCCTGAAGACAAGTTTTAGAACTCGGTAAGATCTTTCCAACGAGATATTAAACGCTTTGAACGGCACAAAATAGAGCATGATATGATCGCATCACATTCTACACGAGTTCGGAGTGAAATCAGAAACATTTGTGAATATATGGTTAATCTGTAACTTTTAATTAATGCATTGTAAATGAAGTTGGAACAATAGCTTTAGATCTCCGATCTGTGTTTCCAACGAGATATAATACGCTCCAAATGGATAAACACAGCAAGATATGAGTGTCACAAATACTTAGCCTTATATCTATGATTTAGCGTTTTCAGCGAAAATAGAGCTCTTTTAGCGTAAATACAGTGTATTTCAGTAATTAGGTAATCATCCCTTGATACTTTGAAACCCGGGCCTGAAGACAAGTTTTAGAACTCGGTATGATCCTTCCAACGAGATATTAAACGCTTTCAACGGCACAAAATAGAGCAAGATGTGATCGCCTCAAATTCTACACGAGTTCGGAGTGAAATCAGAAACATTTGTGAATATATGGTTAATCTGTAACTTTTAATTAATGCATTGTAAATGAAGTTGGAACAATAGCTTTAGAGATCCGATCTGTCTTTCCAACGAGATATAATACGCTCCAAACGGATAAACACACAGCAAGATATGAGTGTCACAAATACTTAGCCTTATCTCTATGATTTATCGTTTTCAGCGAAAATAGAGCACTTTTAGCGTAAATACAGTGTAGTTTAGTAATTAGGCAATCATACCTTGATATTCTGAAACCAGAGCCTGAAGACAAGTTTTAGAACTCGGTAAGATCTTTCCAACGAGATATTAAACGCTTTCAATGGCACAAAATAGAGCATGATATGATCACATCACATTCTACACGAGTTCGGAGTGAAATCAGAAACATTTGGGAATATATGGTTAATCTGTAACTTTTAATTAATGCATTGTAAATGAAGTTGGAACAATAGCTTTAGATCTCCGATATATCTTTCCAACGAGATATAATACGCTCCAAACGGATAAACACACAGCAAGATATGAGTGTCACAAATACTTAGTCTTATCTCTATGATTTAGCGTTTTCAGCAAAAATAGAGCACTTTTAGCGTAAAAACAGTGTATTTTAGTAATTAGGCAATCATCCCTTGATATTTTGAAACCAGCGCCTGACGACAAGGTTTAGAACTCGGTAAGATCTTTCCAACGAGATATTAAACGCTTTCAACAATTCAACGGCACAACATAGAGCAAGATATGATCGCATCAAATTCTACACGAGTTCAGGGTGAAAAAAGAAACATTTGTGAATATATGGTTAAACTTTTAATTAATGCATTGTAAATGAAGTTGGAACAATAGCTTTAGAGCTCCGATCTATCTTTCCAACGAGATATAATACGCTCCAAACGGATAAACACACAGCAAGAT
>CAMAPE010000005.1:1657500-1692500 GCA_945859875.1 Cuscuta europaea
TTTGTGAATATATGGTTAATCTATAACTTTTAATTAATGCATTGTAAATGAAGTTGGAACAATAGCTTTAGAGCTCCGATCTATTTTTCCAACGAGATATAATAAGCTCCAAACGGATAAACACACAGCAAGATACTAGTGTCACAAATACTTAGCCTTATCTCTATGATTTACCGTTTTCAGAGAAAATAGAGCACTTTTAGCGTAAATGCAGTGTATTTTAGTAAATAGGCAGTCATCCCTTGATATTTTGAAACCAGCGCCTGAAGACAAGTTTTGGAACTCATTAAGATCTTTCCAACGAGATATTAAACGCTTTCAACGGCACAAAATAGAGCAAGATATGTTCGCATCAAATTCTACAGGAGTTCAGAGTGAAAAAAGAAACATTTGTGAATATATGGTAAATCTGTAACTTTTAATGAATGCATTGTAAATAAAGTTGGATTGTACTAAAAGTGCTCCGATCTATCTTTCTTTAAAACAATTTCACGACACAAAATAGAGCAAGATATGATCGTACAAAATTCTACACGACTTCGGAGTTAAATGAGAAACATTTGTGAATATATGGTTAATCTATAACTTTTAATTAATGCATTGTAAATGAAGTTGGAACAATAGCTTTAGAGCTCCGATCTATTTTTCCAACGAGATATAATAAGCTCCAAACGGATAAACACACAGCAAGATACGAGTGTCACAAATACTTAGCCTTATCTCTATGATTTACCGTTTTCAAAGAAAATAGAGCACTTTTAGCGTAAATGCAGTGTATTTTAGTAATTAGGCAGTCATCCCTTGATATTTTGAAACCAGCGCCTGAAGACAAGTTTTGGAACTCATTAAGATCTTTCCAAAGAGATATTAAACGCTTTCAACGGCACAAAATAGAGCATGATATGATCGCATCACATTCTACACGAGTTCGGAGTGAAATCAGAAACATTTGGGAATATATGGTTAATCTGTAACTTTTAATTAATGAATTGTAAATGAAGTTGGAACAATAGCTTTATATATTCACATTTTATATAATACGGAGTATTATATAAGCAATCGAATCCTCACCTAAATAATCAGAACAAAAAAAGGACAAAATAAAATTAAGGCAAAACAGATTCTTCCGCAAAAATAGTGCAGTCAAGCCCAAAAAATCGAACCCAAAGCCCGCCCGTATAGCCACAGGCTGAGCCTCGAGATGGGACCGAGCCTATACAATAACAGGCCAGGCCGGGCCTAAACAATACCGAGCCCGGGTCAAGCCAACTCGTCCCAGTCCATCCCTACGGAGTGAATATAAAAGCAAGATGTTAATTATTAAATATACTTTAATGCTAAGTTGCTAACTCTTTTAGCATGCATTTATTTAACCATGTTTTAATGGTGAATATGAATCTAAAGGCCAAAAGCTTAATACAGCATTGCAGTTAGTAATTGATGAACACCCACACTAAGTCCCTGTTTGGTTGGAGGGTTTCGGAGGGGAGGGGAGGAAAGTGGGGGATTTGTGTGTGTTTGATTGAAGGAAATAGGGGGGAAGGGGAGGAAAGTGAAAGACTTTCAAAATCCTCCACTTCCTCTCATTCTAAACCCCCCAAATTGGGGTATTTCGGAGGAAACGTGTTGATAATCACAAACTATCTATCTCCTACGTGAATGAACAAAACGTTATAATATAAAAAGGAAAAAAACAAAACGTTTTGAAAAATTAAAAATTTAAAAATTTAAAGATTAAAAAATTTAAAAATTAAAAAAATAAAAAAATTCAAAATTAAAAAAAATTAAAAATAATAAATAAAAAATTTTAAAAATTAAAAATAAAAAAATTGAAAAAATAAAAAATTAAAATTAAAAATTCCAAACTGAAAAAAGAAAAATTATAAAATTAAAAAAGTAAAAAATCAAATAAAATGAAATTATGACTCATGACCATAGGAGTAATATTCACAATAGTTAGACATGTATCTATTTTTTTAAGTAAGCTATTAAATAAAAGTAAATTGCGAAAATATTTTCATTAAACCTTACCTCCTATTTCCTCCAACCAAACACAATTTTTTATCAAAATCATTCCTTTCCCTTGCCTTCCCTCCTTGACTCTCCCCTTCCCTCCCTTGTCCTCTCCTTTGAACCAAACAAGGCCTAATACTCCGTTTTAGGATGACACTAGGACAGAATACCTTGTAATGAAATCAATTCGTAGTGGTAGACTAGTAGACGATTAATTACACATTTACACCACGAGTTGATTCAATTACATTTAAATGCTTAAACACTTTTCTCATCCCTGTCGCAATCCAACTTGCAAAGACATCTATAGAAGTTTTGGATAGATTATAAATAAATACAACTATTACATTCTACAATATATCAAATGGATGAGTTGAACATCCTATGCAGTATAGTGGAAACCAGAAAATAGAAAGGATTAAGACAATACAACGCATTGAAAGTAAAAGCAGCATCACTGTGCAAACTTGTTTCCCTAAAATGTGCGACCACCCCCCACCCTCTGAAACAAAGGAATAGGCGGCAAGATGAAATGAGGTGTAGAAAAGAGAATAGTATTAAGTCATATATCTTCAGCCAATCACAATATCGAGCAAGCCTTCTGACCCTTGCCCTTCTTTTTCTTCTGCTTGGGCGGTGCCAGCACAACTTTAATGGCAGCATCAAATACTGCTTTTACATTCTGCAACCATTAATAGCAATGACAAGCCAACAATCACTAAGCACAAAGGCCTTGTTTGGAATTGAAAAAAGGCAGGAATTTGGATATTTTCCTGAAATTGCAAAAACCAAAAGCTCCCCCGCCATATTAAGTGTTGGCATTTTAGGTTTGAATTGAGTTTATTCAGTTTAGAGATTTGTTTGATTTAAAATAATATAAAAAAATAAATGTCAAATTAAAACCAAACATCCTTTGGTTCAGGTTTGTTAGGCTCATTTGAGATGGTTTAAGTCAAACCCATCTGAAATGTCCGACCCTACTCCATAAACCATGTGCATGTATGAGCCTATACCCAATTCCCATGAACTCTCACCATCCCAAACATAATTTTATCTCACTCCCCATCATTTAATCCCCAGTATCATGCTAAAACATGGCCAAAGATCTTCATGAAATGCAAAATAAGATGATAAAACAATACAAACCATTTGTGTTTTTGAACTGCACTCAACATAAGCAGGTGCACCGATCATTTTCCTAAGCTCCTCTCCCTGCATTTGGAAAGCACATTAGTTTGAAGAACACAACTGCAGTGTCAAAATATCTTTCAGCTCTCCATATATTAAACAGACAAGAATTAACAGTTTTGCTCACACCTGAGCAGTGGTGATTGGCACGGCACCAGGATGGTCAATAAAGAACTGTTTGTCATCCCGGAGATCTGATTCAATTATTATAAAGGGTAATTATATGATTTTGTGATAAATCGGAAAATCACAATAATCTAGTAGTGGATTTGAACAAACTAAGTGATTATATATTTTTATGTAAGCTTAGGCGATATTAAGGACATTTTCACGATTTTTCACTTGAAGGTTCCAGAGGAGTACATTTAATTATTCCGTCCATCCCAATTAAAAGTCTTGTCTGAAAATATATTTGTCGCAAAAAAAGACATGCTTCAAACACACTTTTGTTGCAAAAAAGAGACCCCTTTTTTAAAAAGTAGCCATTTTTCATTGAACTTCATGCATTTTTTAAAACGTGTTCCAAACAGGATAAGTACGTTAGGTTTAATTTTAATACACATAAATTTAAAAATACAAGTACAGTTGACAATTTACAAGAATTATACTTCCACCAAAATCAATAATTGTACCCTCTGTTCTAAAAATCGTTCTAGGCGCCGACTAGTCCCCGCCTAGGGGCTAGGCGGTGGCCGGGAGCCCCGATTTTCGTCTAGACGCTCCGACTAATTGGTTTGCCGTCTAGGTGAATTAGTCGGGCACCTATGGCGCCTATTTGCCCGCAAAGAGCGCCTAATCGGCCACCTAGGCCGTCTATATTCGCCGAAGACTACTTTACTTTTTTTTCTAAGCGATATAAGTACTTTAACTTTAGCCATAAATATAAAGAAATGAGGCTTTAAAGTAAGATAAAAACTCAATATGTTTGTATATATACCTAAATTTTATTATTACTTATATTTATAACATAATGAAGTTAAGTGATTAGTTATCATATACTACGTATGATCAAATGTGATAATTCTATCATTCATGTTTGTTAATGTAGATGTATATATGTATCTTATACACACACAAAATACAATATTACTTAACATATTTATGCAAAAATATAGATAAGAATGCAATTTATATGTCTCCGACTAGTCCCCGCCTAGGCGCCCGCCTAACCGCCTAGGCGCCCGCCTAACCGCCTAGGCGCTAGGCTGGCGCCCGACTAGCGCCTAGCACCTTTTAGAACATTGATTGTACCTTGATGAAACAAGAGCCTTTCTATGTAGAGAGTAATCTATATAATTATTTAATATATGCATTGAACAGAGATTACTCTGTAGTCTAAATGACAAGCAAAGATAGATTTTATAAATCCAACAACAACAACAACAACAACAACAACAAAAACAACATCCAAGCCTTAGTCCCAAAAGATATTGGGGTCGGATAGATTTTATAAATCCAATTAAGTTAATTTTTTTACCACAGAAGAATACTGCACTGTATTAATGATCCCATTGTAAAAGAACGGAGTATGATTACTGACCAAGTTTAGTACCAACAAGAACTATAGGCACACCAGGAGCATAATGTTTCAACTCAGGAATCCACTGGCAAGAGATTGATCAAAACTAAGATGAGTTTACCAAGAACCACACAAAAAATGTTTAATAGAACTTCTGTATACAACAATCAAATCTCAACCTTTTTGGAAACGTTTTCATAGCTGGCTTTACTAATGAGAGAAAATGCCAAGATGAATACATCAGCTCCACGGTAACTCAGAGGTCTCAGTCTGTTATAATCCTCTTGTCCTGTATATATGGTATTATATTGATGCATACAGGTAAGCCTATAATTGCATAAATATAGGCTCAAAAATGTTTTTATCCCAGCAAATATAGCATAGTTTACCCACAAAAGAATTTATTTGTTATACATCCCTCTAATTTATCACATTTTCTTTTAAGTTCCTCTATGTCTGCTTGAAAAAATGGCATGAGAGATATGGCTAACAGAAATGCATCATGGGCTTTCCGCATGATTTATTGATGTCACAAGTACAGTTTTCGTCCATGAAAATATCAAAGAAATTTCCAAGCTACATTTGCAGAGAAAAGATGAAAATTTTAAGCCTTTTGTGGGGAGTTCATGACTTGAGTCCTGTGAGGTATGTCGGTTTTCAAACAGAAGCAGACAGAGGGGAACTAAAATGAAATAGGAATGAAAAATAAATAAACAAGATTTGCAGGAACCTAGAAAAAATGCTATTTTTGCATAGACGAAAGAACATATTTAAGCATATAAATAGCCTGTCATTCCTGCAAGCCTGTGTTACTGAAGTTTACTTAGAACAGGAATAGTATCAATGGACTTTGAAATAGTTACCAGCAGTGTCCCACAACCCGAGGTTAACAGTACTCCCGTTGACAACCACATTTGCACTGAAATTGTCGAATACAGTTGGGACATAATCCTGTTGCACTTGTGAATATAAGAAATTATAAATTTACAAACCATTTATTAAATCTTTGAACTCTAATAATCATCCTCTACAAGTTCTGTAATAAAATCTAAAAGAAAGATACAAGGTGAGAAACTTAACATAAATGTAGATAAGCCTTTCCAAATGCATTTAAAATACAACACTTATAAAAGCTACAAGTTGTCCAAAACTTATTAAATAGTTTTACAGAAGTTGCACAACATAGATAATGAAAATAGCATCATAAATTCAACAATCCAGACTTTGATAATTGATTTCCTCAATGGTTGATTTGTACTGAGATAACATATTCATCCGAGCATCAGAAACTAAAAAAACTTACACACAATACACCCAAACAAGGGAAAACCATAAAGGAATGATAATGAAGTAAATGTTAATCCTTAGGTAGTCCAACTTCCAGCCCTAAGACAAAACAGACTTTGTATTCCACAAATTATTGAAAACACTACAACTACGGTCTGTTTGGAATCCGACAAATACAATGGATAGAGAATTCTGGGGGAAATAAAGGATGACTCAAACTCAAAAAAGATATTTAGATATTATTAAACTCACTTTATTCTCAATATGTTATTATTAAATAGTGATATGAAATAGTTAATAAGAATAATAAATATATTCCATTTTCCCAGGTAAAGCTAGACATAAGAAAAAAATCCTTAGTATTTTTCTCCTTCCCTCACATTTTCCGTTATCCAAAAATACACTTAGAAGATTCAAAAAATAGAAAGATTTGTCCTTTTTGTGTTTTTCTGTTCAGTTTCTTACTCAGAAGCATAGCCTCAACTTGGGTTCGGATAGACTCAATTAGACGAACATTCGAGATTGTGACTATCAGCCGTAAATGCCTGTGCTACAAGGAAACTACCGGAGCCAAATATTGATGCAATCAAAGATGGAACTTTCATATGCTTGTCAAAACCAACAAGGATAGGCGAAGCTTGAGTAAACCGTTTCCAACAAAAGGGGATTAAATTAACGCATTTGTTTGTAAATTAAATCAAAACAATGTAACACATTTTGGGAAAGGAGGCAAAGAGGATTTCGAGGGAGGAGGGGAGCAGGAAAGTAGACAAACCGTGGGGAAAGTGTTGCTGGTGTATGAAATCAGGAGGCAGGTCTTGCCAACCGCACCATCACCCACAGTTACGCACTTGATGAATTTGGAAGCGCTCATTATGAATGCCTCAGATCTTCTTCTTCCTCAGAAGACCTGATCTTTGAGATCAAAGTTTGCTATGATCCTACAGTCTAGCCTCTCCAGCTCCTATAACAGAAGAAGCACAACAAATTGGAAACGCTCCAGGAAAGCGGAGAAGCCTAACCCTAATTGAGGGTAAAAGGGGGGGAATCGGAGAAGATAAAATGGTCGGAATCGATGATGGGTGGTGAGATAGAGAATGAAAAGGGAAAGTAGAGTGTTTAGAGATCCGAGATCCAAAGAGGGAGCATATGCATATACCTTTTTTTCCGGCTTGAAATAATGCCTTTGAATCGCTCGCTGAAGGTGAGAGATGACAGATCCAACCAACGGAGCCACCAACCAACCAAAAATCTCTTCCAATCTCTCTTCTTTGCCGCAAGAAGAAGCATTCCCCATTTCTCGACGCTTTTTTCTCAAGTTAATTAAACATGTGGGCCACAAATTAGATATGAAGGCCCAATGCTAACAAATGTCCAAACAAACTCCTTTTAACATTTGGTTTAAGATTCAAATTCATTTCTGTTCAATTTAATCACTCTCAAGTACAAAATTTGTATCAGAATAGAACAAAAATGAAAATACCTTAATTAGCACATTTGAATCATTTATTTTCAGCAAGTAGATATTAATATAACATGTGTACATATGTGAATTGGCCGGTCACACAACCAACTAATTCAAATCGAGAAAATGATTGATTCAGTACATGAACTTGCGCCCGGTGGAGTAAAGAGTACATAACATTGAAAGTCATTTAAAAACGAACATCTATTAGCAGTTTGTGCGTTGAACAAGTACATAGGGTACATACCAACTTTAATTTTGGTGAGGTGGCTAACAGAATACTTATTTGGCAAAAAAAATCACCTCACCCGTTAACTTACCAATAACGTTGTGCAAACCCTGAGAATGACCGTTGTTAGAGAAAAGTTAATCAAAATCAGTGTGGTGCAAGCCATGACTCCGAAGCTTAGAGAGGTGAAGCGGAAGGACAAATTCAAGCATTAACCATGGAAAACACGCAACAAAGGTATCATTACGTTGGTAGCCTATCGGTAATGTATATGATTGTATGTAAATTAATGTTCTGTAAGCTATGTATTGCGTATTTGCAATATCAGAAACTTGCTCAAGATATAATGTTTATGTACTGAATAAGTGGATATACTTTGTTATTCAATTTAGTAGTTATGAAGAAATGTGGAGTCCAACATTTCTTAGAGAGTCAATTTGGTACTGAATATAGCTATTCACTTTGCTCCTCCAAATGAGAACAATGTTGAAGCTAGTAGATTGCATGCTTACTTCATTGAAAACACAAATACGAAAGATAGAAATAGGGATATGTGTTTCAGTTTAGGGGCAAAAATGCAATCAGTGCGGGTGGTTTGGAGGTAAAGTTTCTATTGCATGTTGTTCCTATGTTTCAACTTAGTCATAATCCGTAATAAAATTATATTTTATATTGTTCAAACAGAGGTTGAGGCAAAGAAAGAGTAAGGAGATAAGTGAAAGGGCTAGTAAAGGAAGAAAAAGAAATTGTGAAGAAAGGGAACTTATTGGGTCTCAACTACTGCAGGAGACAAATTTAATGCCTAGTGAAGATTAGTGTTGTTGTGGCAACTGTGGAAACCCTAACAATGATGTTTTGCATGTATGTTGTTAAGTAACCTTCAATTTTGAACGTATGTACTCCTTAGTTTGCGTGTAAAGTTGCAGCCTATGGGAGTTGAAGGTTATGTGGCATGTTTTATGTAACCGTAATGACATTAGCAGGGTTATGTACCCTAACTGTAATGTGGGGGTACAAAGCTGCATTTATGCTTGCTTTTGCTCTCAGAATTCATGGAAGGATTGCTTATAGTTGCTTCTTTTGATTAGGAGGACTAACATTGCTTTTAATGTAACTAGAATGACATTAACAAGGTTTTTGTTGACTACAAAGCTCCTAACTGAACTGGTTTTGGTTAAGAGGGTTGATGGAAGGACATCATGGTTGACATTTTTGTGTAATGTATTTGGCTTATGTTTATACATGCGTGTCATGTTTTCCTTCTTATTTATGTTCAACTTATCATATATTAGGTTGGTAAAATAAATGAATGTAAAGCTGCCATATGTGGTTATATTCACCAAGGTTCACATTGGTAAAATGAATGGATGTAAAGGTGTCATTGAGTGATTAGGTTGGCTTAAATACTACCTAACTCACACACACACAACACCTCATCATCTTCAGATAGAAAGCAGAGTTTACATAACAACACTTCAACATAACCACAGAGTAAAAAACCATGTTGGTACATACATAGGAAAAACAGAGTAAAAATATCAACAAAACTGGATTTCATAACTTTAATCTTGACCATATAACATCAGGTTTACAATGCATGTTAGTACTGTTAGTATATGTGTCCTAGCGACAATCACTTTTTAGAGATACATATGTACTTGATCACATTCAGTTTTATATACTTCCTCCGTTCCATAAAAGTTGCAACATTGGAATTTCTGCACTATTCACACACCTTACTTTGACTACGATTTTCTAATAATATATATAATAAAAATATTATGTATAAAATATTAATAAATTTGTATTAATATAAATTTCCGATATATTAACTTTTTTTAATGTTTACTAATACGTAAATAAATATAATTACAGTCAAAGTTGTGCATTGGCAAACGTGAAAGTCAAACTATTGCAACTTTTATGGAACGGAGGATATTATTTGATATATACGGTATTTCACATTGATGATTAAGCATTTCGATTATCAATGTCTTATTCATAATTGTGTTCCCTTGAACTTATGTGGTCAATAAGTAAGTGAGAGCTTATATGATATAACATAAGGTCCTAAAATAGTCTTGATCAATGATCATCAAGAAAAGAATATTTATGATATGTGATAAGATTGGTATGTAGATTGCATCATACTTTTAGAAAGTATAGTTGATCTCACAACTATGAGTTCCTGTAATTCATGATGGTCTGTGTGAGATATGCCCAGATTTCAACAGTTGATTAATCTATGAATACTATGAATAATTTAAACAGTAAAAGAGAAATCTCACCAATAACATATACCGTGTATATATAATGATGAATTCATGAAGAACAATTACACAGTACTCGAACGAATAAGCTTGAGAGAGAATTTCTAATCTACTGGCTCTACAGAGAATAATATGCAGAAACAGAATGTGTAGAGGCTTCGGGTTCTAGAGAGAGAGAGCTTCGAGAATGATATGGCTATTCTAATTGTGAAACCCTCAGGCTGTTCGGTCCATTCCCCTTCTATTTATAGAGGGATGGCCGAGCATCCTAGTTAAAGTAGGATGGGCCGGATTAATCTAATTAAATGGCCCCTAATTAATTACAAAGGCCCACTAATTAAATCCTAATTAAACAAAGATAAATCTAATTAAATTGAACACAATAAAATATATTCTAACAATCTCCCCCTTTGTTTTCAATTTGCAATGAAGCACGGGTTATCTTTGTCTTGATCTTCAGAGGATATCAGCTTCTTTTGTCTTCTTAGAAAGGCTTCGTGTTGGTCCCGGTTGTACTGGATACAGTCTAGAGGGGGGGTGAATAGACTGTATTGGTTTTTAACTTTTTCAAGCTAAGTACCAGATTTAACAGAATAGCCTGTTCTGTTGGCAGAACAGACTGGCAGCGGATGGGGTTCTGGTAGGGAGTTCTGTTAATAGCCTCAGAGAAGCAAAGGCAGTAGGCCTTCTGTTAACTCACAAGACCAGTTCTGCTGAACACAGATACCAAGTCTTTGGAGTTAGACAGTTCAAATGAAAACAATGAATGTAAAGCAGTAAGTAAATGACATCAGGGCTTTTTATAGTGGTTCAAGGAACAACTTGCTCCTCTAATCCACTGTTCCACTAAGCTCGTAAAAACTTCCGTTTACAATGCCTTAGCCTTATCACTTAAGAAGCTCTTCACGTCTTCTTCAAGTGTAGATGTCTTCTTGGATGCACTTCCGGCTTCCCTAAGACTGGTCCTTTCACTGAGCTTTCCCAGAAGTATCACCACTTCACAGCTCCAGGTACTTGGACGTCCTTCTTGTGAAAGAAGAGGTTCTATTTAGAACAGGGGTTCCTCCAACTTGCTTCGTTACAAGGGATTTGTAAGTAATGAGCTTGAAGAGTTGAAGAACGCTTGGAACTTTGCTTGAGTTGGAAATAAGGATTTTTCCAACTTCTGCCTTCTCTTGTAGAAGATGATGAAGTTTTAATCTCAAGGAGGCTTTTTGCTATGTAGCGTTTGAATTTCTTGTATATGCAGAGTTGTAGCAAAGGTTAGCAAAGTTATCCGGTTGTTCTTCGTAGTGTATCTTTTATACCGAGGTTGTCTTCCCGTTGGAGGAGAAGGAGGACAACTGCATTAAATGAGCGAGCAGTTGACTTGACCAGTAGGACCCGGTAAAGTTGGCGGGTTACTATTTTGGGATAAAGTAATCCTGACATTGCGGCCAATCATCTGCAATTACTCTACGGAGCATGGGGAGCATTAAATGTGCATTTAATGCGCGCACTGTAGCTTTTCCGTTCAATACTCCTAGCCGTTGAAGGAATCTTTCAGTTGATTTCCCGGCTTTGTGGAATTCTTCCAAGTGTCAAGCCTTCTGGTGTCTTTAACTGAGAGTTGATCAGAGAAGGTCTGGAGCACTTCTGTTGAGAGTATATCCAACAGAGAACCAGGAGGGTTTCTGTCAGAGTAAAGGCTAACAGAGACCCTGAGGTCTTCTGTTCTGAAGCAGAGAACCAAAGGTCCTCTGTTCAACTAATGCCTTATCAAGGGTCTTCTGCTCTTGGAGGCCTTCTGCTTTGTAGGTCTTCTGCTCTGGAGGCTTTCTGCTAAGTCGATTATGCTAAGGAATTTTACAAAGGAAAATTCTAATACATTAAGTCTAAAGAGGGGTACTCTAAAGTCCTAAATAATCTAGCATCATCAAAATCTAATTACAAATATTCCTTACAATTTCCCCCTTTTGATGATGCCAAAACCCTTTAACTATTTCCAGAGAAGTGCCTTCACCATAAAGAATTAAAGTTTAAAACTTTCATTAAAATCTTGGTGGGCAACTTGGCATAGGAAAATAGTAAGAGTGCAGTACATTCAGATAGCAGATAATAATTAAAAGGCAAACACAGACAGAAAGCAAAGAGACAGGAATTGAGGAAAAGCCTTACAAAGTGAAAAGATAGAGATGTGATTTTATTAGATATGGTTTACAGAAATAATTCTTACACATTCTCCATAGTAGCTGCTTGCAGAGCTTCTTCCTCCAATCTTTAAAGCCTTAGCAGCTCTTCATTAATTTCTGCTCTGATCTTAGATAAATTTCCAGAGCTTTGATAAGATGCCCATATGGGAGAAAGCTTGCAATCCAGATAGCTGAGAACTCCTTCGTGTACTGTCTTGCCAGGGACAATATTCTTCGTGTACCACTCTTCAGCTTCTTCTAAGGATCCCCCATATCTGACTCGTACAACACCATCTTTATCCAGAAAGAGATTATGTTGTTGGGTGAGAGTCATTTTTACCTTCATTTCTTCAAATTGAGCTCTGTCAATTCTCTGGGATCCACCCAATCTCCATTCAGTAAAGCTGAGGATTTTCTTCTTCTTGGTGCTTTTCTTTGCTGGAGATGGGGGTCTAGGTATACCTGCTGCTCTCTTTTTCTGTAAGGCAGCTTCAAAGTAAGGAGCAAGATCTACTATTGGTTCAGCAGAAGATGGTGTTCTAGCAGGAGTTCTGTTGGATCGAGGCCTAGTCTGTTGAGGGTCCTCTTCCCCCTTTTTGGCATCATTTAGGTCCTCTAGCATCATGCTGATCTTCTGAAACTCTGAGGCCTGTGAGGAGGCTATCTGCTCAAGGGCCTCTGGTAGGGTCTGAGTTACAGAAGTAAGGCCTTCTATTAGTCCTTGCTGCTTCTGAATAGCAGAGAAGATGTCCTTGTTGTTGGCTTCAAGCAGTACCATCTTCTGGTATCTGTCTCTGTCAGCAGAGAGAAGATGTTGAGCTTGATCTTGGTGAGCCCTGCACATTTCCTCTATGGAGATCAGTTGCCTCTTAGTTCTGGCGTCAGCTGTGTGCAGTGCCTCAAGATTCTCTGAGATTGTGCTGATGGCCTGTCCTTGACTTAGAAGAGTTTGATGAAAAACAGAAAGAGTCTTGTGGATACCTACCACTTCTGCTGACAGTGCATCTGTTCTGGCAGAGGAGGAGGCCATGAAATTGCGGAGTGTTTCTGTGAGGTTTTCAAAGCGGTCTGAGATAAACTGCATCCCAGAATTGAGAATATCATTCACATGAGCAAGGTGCTCAAAATGCTTGTCATTTATCTGGATGAGCTTGTCCATGCCTTGGAGGACTTGGCCACCAAATTCTTCTGCTGTTTCAACAAACTTGTTGAAGGGAATCTGAGGTATAGATTCTTCAGGCTCTGGCATTCCCAGTCCCCTATACTTGTGCATGGGAGGCCTTCTGGTCTGTTGCAGAGAGGGTTTCTTAGGCGAAGGTCCTCTGGGAGGAGTAGGTTGGCGCTTTGAAGTGAGGTCTCCAGCAAGAGAAGATGTCAGAAAGCCATTGTCACTTTCTGAGGATAAAATGCAGTGAAGAGGCTGTCTTTTGGGTGTAGATGCAGCAGAGTGTAGAGATGGTCTGGGAGAATTTGCTGCTGGTGAGGGTGAGGATGAGTTTTGAGTGGAGGTGGATTGCTGTTGAGGGATGGAGTTCTGGTGTTGTGATGTAGGTTGGGGAGAAGGGGTGTTTTGTTGAGGGAGGCATTCTGTTGAGGAGGAGATGGTGGAGGTGAAGGGGAGCGGTTTCTGAAAGGGATAAGTTCTCTGCAAGGTGATTTGGTTTTCTTTTTGGATGAGTGAGGAGAGGTGGGGGTTTTCTGTTCAGGGGATTGAGGTTGAGGGTTTTCTGGTGGAGGGGTTTCTGTTGTAATAAGAGGTGAGGGGATATGGGGTTCTGTTGAGATATGAACAGAAGGAGTTGGAGAAATTACCTCAAATACATTGTCTTCAAGCAAGGAAGTCCTCCATTCCTTGATGAGTTCCATCATAGCTTGCCCTTCTGTCTTAGGTACAGAGGGTTCTCCTGGGTTGAAATTTGGTTGAACAGATTCTGTTGCCATCTTGGCAAAAAGCCAGTCTTCAAAAGCTTCTATTTCTCCTTCTTCCAGAGGTTTGACTGTCTCCTCTGAGGGTGAGGATATGAGGACAACCTTTCCCTTGTAGCCTGCCTTCTTCTTTTCAAGGACAGAATGGAGGAAGTTGAGGGCAAAGCACTTGGAGACATCATCAGTGCCTACCCACTTCAGGATGGCCTCTTCTTCAGGCTCATTGTTTTTCAAAGAATTGGATGATTTTGTGAAGGGGTCCCATTCTCCATCTTCTCCATTCAAGAACCCGGGCAAACTGTCTATCCAGCAAGGACAGATACCCTTCTTTGTCAGTACTGGGGTGCTCTGTTGGAGTTGTCACCCTATTCTGTTTAGGAGTGGCAACAGAAGTGGGGATCTCTGGTTCCCCCTGAATGTCTGCCACTTCCTCAGACATTGTGACCAAAGGTTTAGCAACCTTCTTTTTGGTCTTGGTGATCCTCTTCCTCTTCTGTCCAGCCTTCATGGGTGGAGGAGCAACCAGTTCTGTCTTCTTGGCCTTCTTCTTCTTCTTCTTCTCTACAGAAGGTGCTTCAGAGAGGGGTTTCTGCACCTTGTCTCCTTGTTGTCTTTTATTATCAAGCTGAAGTTGTCTCTTCAGCTCTGCCTTAATAGCTATTTCCCTGTTTGGAGAGGCGGACAGGAAGATTACCTTGGTGTGATCCAGAGGTGTGGCCTTCCTCAAGGTTACACCTTGATTGAGGAGCAGTTCTGAGATGAGCAGTCCATGCCCTAACTTCCCAGAATAAAGACCTGTCTTGGGGTTCTTCTTCTTAATAAACTCAATCAGGGATCGAACCATTACCTGACCCCAGTTGACATTCACCCTCTGATGTACTGCATACAGAGCCTTGGCATTTGCAGTAGTGACATCATCAGTAGAGGTAAATTTGCACCACACACATTTGTGGAATATGTTGATGAGCAGCTCAAAGTCCTTCTTGAGCAGATTCTTCTTGATATTCACCTTCTCCACTTCTTCCCCTTTTCTGCAGTAATTCCTCTTGAATTCAAGGACAGTGACGTCAGCTTCCTCCAAATCAAATAGAGAGGCCCCGCCTTCCTCTAGTTGAATATCAAACACCTTGTTGATGACGTCAGCATCAACCAGAATTTCTTCTCCTTGGACACTGGAGGTGATGGTTTCATTCTTGAAGGACGCGTTGAGATAGAACTCAACAGTGTCGATGTTGCTGTAAACCTCATAAGCATAGGTGATGACCTTGCTTAGTTGACACTTTGTCAGCCCTTCAATGATATTCGTCATCCTCTCCTTTTTCTCAGCGAATCTAGGTAGAACATCCAGTTCACACTTCATTCCTGTCAACACATTCTTGAGCAGGGTTGCTTTTTGTTCCTTGGTAAGATCAGTGAAGCTCAAGAAAGCCATGGTCATTTTTAGCGGTTGAGAGTTTTGGAGAGATGAAAGTTCAAAAGCTTGAGAGTAATGGAAGCAGTAGCGATTTATGTTGAAATGAGGGGAATATATGGGTACGGGTTAGTGGACGTTTGAGATAATTTACGGTTCCGAGGTACCAATAAATGTAAAAAGGGGCGCAGTAAATATTATGCGACTGTATGCCGTTTTAAGGGTAAAAGGGTAAAAGACCTTTAATAATTTACTAGGTCACCCGATTTTTCAGAATTTTGCTAAGTCCACAACCATTTCTGTTAGATATAAGAGGAGGTTTTCTGTAGGAAGGAAGAGAGGGTTTCTGTTGTTGAGGTGTTCTGCCAGGGTAGAGAATAGAAGGGGGTTAACAGAAGGGGTTCTGCAACAGGTATTCTGTTAACAGAGATTTTGCAACAGAGGGCCTTCCTTTTCAACTTTCCCTTGGGATTTCATCCATCATCCCCAATTCCTCTCTCAGTTTGTTGAATCTAGCCTCAGGAAGAGGCTTTGTCAGAATGTCTGCAAGCTGGTCTTCTGTTGGCACATGCTCCATGCACATGTGCTTCTTTTCAACATGATCTCTGATGAAGTGATGTCTGATCTCAATGTGCTTTGTCCTGGAGTGAAGAACTGGATTCTGAGTGATGGCAATGGCACTGGTGTTGTCACACAGCAATTTGATCTCCTTTGCTTGAATGCCATAATCCTTCAACTGTTGTTTCATCCAGAGTAACTGAGCACAGCAACTCCCAGCTGCAATGTACTCAGCTTCTGCTATACTTGTTGAGATTGAATTCTGCTTCTTGCTAAACCAGGAAACAAGCCTTCCTCCTAGCATTTGGCAATGACCAGAGGTGCTCTTCCTGTCTAATCTGCAACCTGCAAAATCTGAGTCAGAGTAACCAATTAGTTCAAAGTTACCTCCCTTTGGATACCATAGGCCTGCATTTGGATTTCCTTTGATATATCTGATGATTCTCTTTGCAGCACTAAGGTGGCTCTCCTTGGGCTTTGATTGGTATCTGGCACAGATTCCAACAGAGAATGAAATGTCTGGTCTGCTTGCAGTTAGATACAGCAGAGATCCTATGATTCCTCTGTATGTTGTTGCATCGACATCCTTTCCTTCATCATCTGGACCAATTCCTTGTGAGGTGTTCATGGGAATCTTTACTGAGGATTTGCCTTCCACTCCAAACTTCTTGATCAGGTCTCTGGTATACTTCCCTTGATTGATAAAGATTCCTTCTGGAACTTGTTTGACTTGAAGTCCTAGGAAGTAGCTGAGTTCTCCCATCATACTCATTTCAAATTGACTCTGCATCACTTGAGAGAATTTCTTGCACAGTTCTGGATTAGTACTACCAAATATAATATCATCAACATATATTTGTACTAACAGAATATGATTAGCAACAGAGATTTGAAATAGAGTTTTGTCAACCTTTCCTTTAGTAAACCCATGGTTCACTAGGAAAAGGGACAATGTGTCATACCATGCTTTGGGAGCTTGCTTAAGACCATAAAGGGCCTTTTTAAGCTTGTAGACACAAGAAGAGTGAGTAGGAATGAAAAAACATGGTGGTTGTTCCACATAGACTTCTTCTTCAAGATCTCCATTCAGAAATGCACTTTTGACATCCATCTTGTAGACCTTGATGTTGTTGTAGGCAGCATAGGTTAGAAATATTCTGATGGCTTCCAGTCTGGCAACTGGTGCAACTGTCTCATCAAAATCTATTCCTTCTTCTTGGCAATAACCTTTAGCTACCAGCCTTGCTTTGTTCCTTACAATGTTGCCATCTTCATCTGCTTTATTCTTGAACACCCATTTGGTTCCAATGACATTCTGGTGCTTTAGCCTAGGAACAAGTTCCCGTACTTTGTTCCTTTCAAATTGAGTAAGCTCTTCTTGCATTTCATTGATCCAATCTGAGTCTGCAAGAGCTTCTTCCACAGTCATGGGTTCCATCTGAGATATATAGCAGACAAGCATTGCTTCTCTCCTTGTTGAAGCTGATCTGGTCTGCACACCACTTCTGATATGCCCAATTACTTGATTAGGGGGATGGTCTCTTAACCATGTCAGATCAGGTTCTGTCAGTTGCTGTCTGGGTCTTTCTTGTTCTTCATCTTCTGAGTCTTCATCTTCATTCAACAGAAGGGGGTTTGGTGCAGGTGTTGGAAATGAAGGGTTGTCTGCTACCTCTTCTGTTGGTTCTGGTGTTCTGTCTTCTATGCTGACTTCCTTGAGGATCTCTGTTACCTCTTTAACAGAGGTGCTTTCATCAAACTTCACATGTATAGATTCTTCAACATGTAGGGTCCTTCTGTTGAGTACTCTATAGGCTTTACTGATGTTTGAATAACCTATAAAGATACCTTCATCAGCCTTCTCTTGAAAGACTTTCAGATGCTCCTTTCCATTGTTAAGAATGTAGCACTTGCATCCAAACACATGAAAGTAACTGATGTTGGGTTTTCTTCCTTTCCAGAGTTCATAAGGGGTCTTCTGGTGATTCTTGTTGATCATGCTTTTGTTCTGAGTATAGCATGCAATGTTGATTGCTTCAGCCCAATATCTCATAGGTAGACCAGATTCTGCAATCATTGTTCTTGCAGCTTCCTTTAAAGTTCTGTTCCTCCTTTCTGCTACGCCATTCTGTTGAGGGGTTCTGGCGGCAGAGAGTTGATGAAAGGTTCCATTTTGATCACAGAAGTCCTTTGTGAATTCAACAGTGTAGCCTTTGTCACAGAATTGGCTAGCACTCAGCAAGTTGAACTTCAGCCCTTTGACATATGAGACATCATCAATGACTATCTGGTTCTTGATCAGCTTTCCTCTTCCTTTTGTTTGACCTTCTTTGTCATTACCTCCAAAGGTAACTCTAGGTCCTTTGCATTTCTGGAACTCAGTTAGGCAACTTCTGTCACCTGTCATGTGCCTGGAGCATCCACTATCAATAAACCATTCTTGCTCTGAGATGGCTCCAGCACACAGTTCCTGCAAGATCAAAAGAAAGATTTAGGTACCCAAGCAATGCTGGGTCCTGAGGGGTCATGGAGTCTGGGTAGTTGGTACCATTTTGGTCTCATCAGGTGAAACCTTGGTGGGTGGTACCCATTGTCCACCTGGTAGTTATAGTAAACTGAAGTGTGATTCACCTTGGGCAGATGCTTGTGAGGGTCATGCTTCCTGTTTACATACTTTTGCATAGCTTTCTTTGTCGGAAAGAAGTCCCATATACTATCAAGAGCAGAGGGACGGTTAGCTTTGGGCTTCTGAAGTTGACCAGCCAACCTCTTCTGCCTAAAGTTAACTTTCTCTTGATATTTGCCCTTCTGGTGGTCATTTCTGGCACGATTGTCATGAGGTTGTCTGTCAATGAATGGTCTCTTATTTTTGTTATCTTGAAAACCTTTTCTGTTGTTAGATTTTCTTCCAGGTTCATTATTTTTCAAAAAGGGTTTCTGTTGAACCTTTATCTTTCCCTTTTCTGGTCTAACTTCCTCATGAACAACCTTGGTGCCAGATACACCAGCTTGACAAATGGGGCTAGGAATCAGTGGCACTATGTCCTTATCTGCCTTAGCAACACTGGTGCTAGGCATTACAGAAGGCTCACCTGATTCTGTTGAGCCATAACCAAGACCAAAACCAGTGCCAATCTGTTGATCAAGTACAATCTTTTCCATGGAAGCTTTGTACTTAATCTCGAGAGGCTCTATTTCTCTTATTCTCTTGAGAAGAGAAACATTTTCAGTCTCTAGTTGATCCCTTTCCTTAATTAGAAAATTGATTTTGATCTCAACCTCCTTTTTCAAGTCAAGAATTTCAGCTTTCAACTTACTGTTTTCTTCTGTCACAGAGGAATAAGTGGCTTGGATGGCCTTAAACTCTTCCCAAAATTCTGACATTGAATCAGAATCAAAAGCTAAGCCTACCGAAGAAAAACTAGATGCAGAAGTAGAGGTTACCTCATCATCAGAATGAGCCATGAGGCATAGGTCTTCTGTCTCAGTATCAAGGCAACAGAAGGCCTCATCAGAATATGAGTCAGAACTGGATTCTGTCTCTGACAGAGGGTCTTTCTCGAGCTGTTCTGTCACAAGTGCTTTTCTCCTTCTGGAGTTGTCTTCATACTTCTTTATTCTGTTGAAGTACCTATCATCGATGGACTTGTAAAGAATATCCTTAGCAATGTTGTCCAGATTGTACTTCCTTCTTTCTTCAGTGGTCCACTCAGATTTGGCCTTATTGATCATCTGAGGTCTAGTGTTGTCAATAGCATGTTCAGGGTTGACTTTCTGAAAGCTTGTGAAGGGTCCAATGTCAAGTACTTCCCACATCTCATCATGAAGAGCACAGAGATGTGCCTTCATCCGGATCCTCCAGTCATCAAACTTAAGATCTGAAAACATAAGATTCTTGGACAAGGAGTGATCCATTATATCAGATAAAAATAAGAAGAAACGGAAAAATAAGTGGATCTTTGTTCAACAAATAACCTAAGAGATTATTAGAACAAGGAGGCTCTGATACCACTTGTTGGTCCCGGTTGTACTGGATACAGTCTAGAGGGGGGTGAATAGACTGTATTGGTTTTTAACTTTTTCAAGCTAAGTACAAGATTTAACAGAATAGCCTGTTCTGTTGGCAGAACAGACTGGCAGCGGATGGGGTTCTGGTAGGGAGTTCTGTTAATAGCCTCAGAGAAGCAAAGGCAGTAGGCCTTCTGTTAACTCACAAGACCAGTTCTGCTGAACACAGATACCAAGTCTTTGGAGTTAGACAGTTCAAATGAAAACAATGAATGTAAAGCAGTAAGTAAATGACATCAGGGCTTTTTATAGTGGTTCAAGGAACAACTTGCTCCTCTAATCCACTGTTCCACTAAGCTCGTAAAAACTTCCGTTTACAATGCCTTAGCCCTATCACTTAAGAAGCTCTCCACGTCTTCTTCAAGTGTAGATGTCTTCTTGGATGCACTTCCGGCTTCCCTAAGACTGGTCCTTTCACTGAGCTTTCCCAGAAGTATCACCACTTCACAGCTCCAGGTACTTGGACGTCCTTCTTGTGAAAGAAGAGGTTCTATTTAGAACAGGGGTTCCTCCAACTTGCTTCGTTACAAGGGATTTGTAAGTAATGAGCTTGAAGAGTTGAAGAACGCTTGGAACTTTGCTTGAGTTGGAAATAAGGATTTTTCCAACTTCTGCCTTCTCTTGTAGAAGATGATGAAGTTTTAATCTCAAGGAGGCTTTTTGCTATGTAGCGTTTGAATTTCTTGTATATGCAGAGTTGTAGCAAAGGTTAGCAAAGTTATCCGGTTGTTCTTCGTAGTGTATCTTTTATACTGAGGTTGTCTTCCCGTTGGAGGAGAAGGAGGACAACTGCATTAAATGAGCGAGCAGTTGACTTGACCAGTAGGACCCGGTAAAGTTGGCGGGTTACTATTTTGGGATAAAGTAATCCTGACATTGCGGCCAATCATCTGCAATTACTCTACGGAGCATGGGGAGCATTAAATGTGCATTTAATGCGCGCACTGTAGCTTTTCCGTTCAATACTCCTAGCCGTTGAAGGAATCTTTCAGTTGATTTCCCGGCTTTGTGGAATTCTTCCAAGTGTCAAGCCTTCTGGTGTCTTTAACTGAGAGTTGATCATAGAAGGTCTGGAGCACTTCTGTTGAGAGTATATCCAACAGAGAACCAGGAGGGTTTCTGTCAGAGTAAAGGCTAACAGAGACCCTGAGGTCTTCTGTTCTGAATCAGAGAACCAAAGGTCCTCTGTTCAACTAATGCCTTATCAAGGGTCTTCTGCTCTTGGAGGCCTTCTGCTTTGTAGGTCTTCTGCTCTGGAGGCTTTCTGGCTAAGTCGATTATGCTAAGGAATTTTACAAAGGAAAATTCTAATACATTAAGTCTAAAGAGGGGTACTCTAAAGTCCTAAATAATCTAGCATCATCAAAATCTAATTACAAATATTCCTTACAATTTCCCCCTTTTTGATGATGCCAAAACCCTTTAACTATTTCCAGAGAAGTGCTTTCACCATAAAGAATTAAAGTTTAAAACTTTCATTAAAATCTTGGTGGGCAACTTGGCATAGGAAAATAGTAAGAGTGCAGTACATTCAGATAGCAGATAATAATTAAAAGGCAAACACAGATAGAAAGCAAAGAGACAGGAATTGAGGAAAAGCCTTACAAAGTGAAAAGGCAGAGATGTGATTTTATTAGATATGGTTTACATAAATAATTCTTACACATTCTCCATAGTAGCTACTTGCAGAGCTTCTTCCTCCAATCTTTGAAGCCTTAGCAGCTCTTCATTAATTTCTGCTCTGATCTTACAATGAGGTGTTCCGTTATCACAACATCAATGTAAACACCAATGTATGGCTTGTATAAAGTGATTGAAGCATTAAAAGTTCTGAGAGGACTTCCGACCGATCATCGTGAAACATCCATAGTAGATGTAACACCCCCAAATTTCCCGCCCAAAATACCTTTAAATAAAACAATATTTATTAACTTTATTTGAAAACATCAGAATTGTGCAGCGAAAAATCAAAAGGGGAAATAGGGTGTTACCGCCACACTCGGTTCTAACCTAACCGAGTGAACAGGCTAAAACAATTTAAACTCAAAATAGATTAAACTTCTAAAATAAATGTTCACTAATTTAAGATGCTGAAAATGTAATTACAATTATTTACTAATTTTGTGTTCTAGCGGAAGCTCTCTCGAAATCAACTTCAACGGGATCAACTCAACACCTGTACAAAATCAAGTACAGAAAAAAATAAAAGAAACAAACATTAGCAACAATGCTAAGTAAGTTCCACCTAACCCCAAAATAAATAAATAAATAATATATGTATATTTGTAAAACATTTCGTAAAATATATTTTCAAAATAATTTATAAATCGTAAGTAAAACAACATTTATAAAATATTCTTATAACACAAATAATATGCAAAATATCAATATTTCAAATATAAGTACATATTTCAAACCATAATAATACCAAAATATCAATATACATAAACATCACAATAATTTCAAAGCATAAATCGAAAATCAAATATTCATCTCAAAATACATATAAATAATTATAAACAATATTCAACATAATTAAACCAAATCAAATCCAAAAGTATTTATACTCTAAAATCTCACAAATAATTTAATAACTCAATCCAACTCAAATTCAATCCAAATATAATCCAATCCAATAATCCAACAATTCCAATCAATTCAATAATTCAATTCCACCACAAATCCAATCAAATAATATTCACCCCAAGTCGAACGTAAGTCGAAAATATAATATAAAGCATGAGTAATAAAATTCAACATTTTCTTCCAAAAATAGTTTTGACTAAAGCTCCTAGTTCTTTTTAAGATGGGCGGTACTCGGGGTTACCGAGCCCAGTAAGCCGTTGTTGTTTACGAACTTACCCCGGAAATTCCGGTCTCCATCAACCACAAAAGTCGGAATCGGAACAACTACCTTAAATGTGCACACCCCCTAAAGGGATTCCAAGCCCTCCGGGTTAGCAGGTCGCCCCGGGTAGCCGGGATGTTTTCTACCAACTACCCCACCAAAAATATTTAATCTTGAATGATCAGGAACTACTACTACTACCAAAGTGGAATCTAATGTCCAAATGTCGGGGTGGTTACCGACCCTCCATTAATTAAATATCAACTCAAACCGAACCAATCAAACCAAATTGAGTAGTAGTAGCCCTAATCATCCTCCACATTTATCCGGATGTGGAAAACCGACACCACGGATTTCTCCCGGATGCTCACCCCTTATGAAAATGTTAATTTTTGTTTGTTTCATCAAAATCCAATCAAAAGTTCATATGTTTCAAAAATACGATATAACAACAATTCCTCAAACTCCAAATTAGTCAAAATGACATCAAATGTTCACTAGAAAATCTCCCAAAAATCACATACAATAACTAATATCAAAATCCCATAATAACAAACCAATATATCAAGTACAAACAATCATAGAATAATATTTACTCTAATTCAGCACACAATAATTCAATTCTCAAATGCACATAAAAAGATTTAATATAATTACGAGGCAAAAATGTATTATTTTGGTTGACGTGGAACTTACCTCAAATCGCGATAACTCCTAACTGAAACTTCTATCTCGATCTTCTCCAAAAATCACCTTCTAAGAATATTAAAATTTCTAATATCAATAATTCACTTCTTATTAGATTAATTAGTCCAACTCAAAGTTAGTTAATTTCCATGCCATCCGTGGATACGAAGTATATGTCAAATTATTCCAATTTACTATACTAATGTTAATTTGTAAATTTACTACATCAGCCCACTACAAAGTTTAGAAACCACTCCATAACAGAGTATACGTACGTGTGCAAGCAGGTGGTCGTCGTCTTCCTCGACGATCCTAGCCGGCGGACGCAAATGGTAGTTTCCGATGGTAAAAGCAGGGCAGGTCGTGGTCTCGTGGACGGCGACACTCCTTGGCACTAGCAGCAGTCTGGTCAGGCGGTAGCGATTTAACTCCGACGTAAAATAGACCGGCGGCGTACAGATCGAAACACCTCCAGCAATCACCTTCCTCTCCGCCGGCGGTGTCGTTCAGCAGCAGAAGGCTAGTCTAGTGGCAGCAACTCCGGCTTCTCTTTTCCCAGCGTGAAGGCGGTCTGGCAGTCTGGGCAGTTGGGTCTCTTCTCCGGTGAGTAATAATCCGGCACCGCAGCCCTACTTCTCCGGCGTTGGTCCCTCTAAGAAAAACCCAGCGACGATTCTTCCTTCTCCGGCGACGCGGCTGGTCCTTCCTTCGGCGTAGGTAATTTTGCTCCGGCAATACTTGCTACTTGTCTTCTCCGGTGAAAATAGAAGTCGTTCGGCCGTGCCCGGAGGTTGTTCGATCTTCCTCCTTTCCTTCTTCTTTGATGTAGTTGAACATCGTTATTTATATATACGTATAATATATGTATTGGTTTGTTCATATCTTCATATGGTTTGAAGCAGGGGCGTCGGATGTGGCCTATATATACTCCTATGGGAAGTTTCTAGCTCCACGATTTCACATGTTAACAATCTTTTACATTTATTGTCATTGCCGATCAGTTGTATGCGTTATAATGTACTCCGTAATTAGTACCCGTTTCCATGCATGTATGTCGTAACGTATGGAATTACCATGTGTGAAATTCTTTGAAAAGTCCACTTTTCAAGTTGTTATCACATATTCACATGGTTGATAAATCTTCAAAATGTGAAACGTTACTTTTTGTTTTTAAGTATTAATGTTATATAGAAATGTCACTTTTATTAAGTTTTTATTAATTTATATATTTGATTAAAAAAAATTGGAGTGTCACAGTAGATGTCACTCTGGTTGTTATGGCATGATCACCATGATATGCAAAGAAAACTTGTAGCCCCCCGGGGTCGCGTAGACGCCCGTTATCATTACTATAGAGATGAACTCTACAGCAATGGCCTAAAAATGTTGGTGATGTCTATGTTGCAACATCAGGACTTCCATCCAATCATCGGTCTACATCCATAATAGATTAGTCCTATGGACGTTCTCGCAGGTCTTGAAGACAAGCAACTGACTCTAAAATGTGTCTGTGTCCTAGAAAATTAAAAACATTTGGGAGTGTGAAAACTAGACACGACATGGTCAATGAAAGTCCAGTGGCGTGGGGCTGTGGGCCACTGTAGTCAATATCAGTCGCCTCAGAAGGAGATGGTGATAGATAATGAGGTTCCCCGTGAAATTTTGATTAAACACCTATCTGTTGGGAGACAAATGAGTGGTCTAGGGTAGGGTTGTGCATGCGTTGTTGGACAAGATGCAGCGACTTCTACCCGGGATCTCAATAAATTCAGTCATGTACCTATGGGGAATTGCCCGGAGTATTTGAGTGACTAGAATTGATTCTTCGATTGATCGCTCAGTTGAGTTCGCATATTCGTCTTTGAATATTGTTTTCACGCTCAGTTGAGCCTTCAGCTTCCTCACTCTCATAGTCTTCACTCACTCACTCACTCACTCTCGGCTTTGTACCTTGGGTAGGCTTTAGTTGGGTTTACTAAGCCATTGGGACTTATCTCTCATTGATCTCTTTACTCTTCCTCAATAGGAGCACTCAGTAGGATGCGTTTAACATGGTTTGGTGCTTGGGAAGAGAACCTTTTAACTCCCCCTCAAAAGGTGCATCCTTG
Organism: Cuscuta europaea; assembly: GCA_945859875.1. NCBI lineage: Eukaryota > Viridiplantae > Streptophyta > Magnoliopsida > Solanales > Convolvulaceae > Cuscuta > Cuscuta europaea. The sequence continues at coordinate 1,683,249 of CAMAPE010000005.1, forward strand.
AGTAATGTCTTGCATTGAAAAATGTGGCGCCAGGAGGAAATAGAGATGTTCCTCCAAAGAACGTGCAAGTATTGTTGTTGTCATCCGGGGAGTAAAGTAGGAAGCTCCCCCTTGGAATGTGCTTTCTTCGTTGTATGGCACCAGGAGAAGTGAAAAAGAAACACCCCCCTCAAAATATGCACTTTCTGTTTGTTCTTCGCATGTGTTGGTGTTGATATATGCATTTGTTGATTTTCAGCTCAGTGAGAGTATACACGTCAGTACTCTCTCCTTCATAATGTGCACACTTGCTCCCCCTAAAGAATGATTTGTCTTGAATAGGTGCGTTGGGAGCTTTTCTTGAACTTATTTGGAAGCTCAGAAAGATATCTTCATTGCTCCCCCTTGATGTATGATACGTCATGCGTTTGTACGTGGGTTCTGAATTAAGGTGTTTAGAAGCCTTTCGGTGCCATCAGGTTCTAGACTGATGTATCTAGAAACTCTGTTGTAGTGCGGGTTCTGAGCTGTTTTACTCAGAAGCCATGTTGTAGAGCGGGTTCTGAGCTGAGTTACTCAAAAGCCATGATGTTGTTGTTGCTCAGCATCTCAATTTCCCATCATGTGTGTGGAGCAAACATATCAGGTACCACACATGAGAGACACCTGCAAAAGATTAAGAAACCTTTGGTGCCTATTTAAGGATGGGTCCGTCCTTTCTTGCATAACACAAATTTTGAAATTTTTGTTTGATTTTTGTTCCTAAACCAGTCTCTTTTGAAGCTTTCGGAGAGCTATATGACTGTAATTCTGATTTAGGAATCCATTTTGGAACAACAACATTTTCAGCACAGGTGAATGATGGGATATGATTTTGAGAGGTAAAGATTTTCTCTCTTGATAGACGTTTCAAATGTTTGACTGAATAAACCTTGAGGGGATATTTCAGTTGAACATCATCACAAACGTCATAGGTAGAAGCTTTAAATCTTTTCTGTTTGGATTTCCCATCACTCACATCACAAAGATGACTTCAAGAATTAGACTGCCTGGTTGCATTAACAGAAGCACTAGAATGAGTTTTCACATGATTAGAACCATCAGTAGAAGACTTAGAAGACTTGTATGTGTCAGAACTAGGTGAGTGGATGCTAGAATTTGAGCAAAAAGCTTTGAAATTACTACAAGACTTGGTAAAAAGAGATTTTGATTTTTCAGAAAACATTTTGAGTCTTGCAGCCTCTTTTTGAGTTTGTTTGAAAATCCAGGCCATCCTCTTCTCTTGGCGTTTATTGAGAACATTACCTTTCGGTTTTTTAAAATGAGAGTGAGAGGATGAGCCGTTTTCTTTAGAAGCTTGTTGAGAAGAAGATGAGGTAAAGTCCCTTTTTCTTGGAAAATGATTTTTCTTTTTGTTCTTTTCGAAAAGGGAATTATCAAGAGTTTTCGAGCCTTGAGAGGATTGATCAGTTAATTCTGAAATTTTCTTCAAAAGATTTTCCTTTTCAGATTTAAACTTTTCTCTTTCTTTTTCAAAAGAAGAATGGAGACCAGCCAATTTCTTTATAATCGCAGGAAAATATGGTTCAGAAACCTTTGAAGTGGAGGCTTCTTCCTCGTTGGACACAGTTTGATTTTCAGGAAGAGAGAGGGCAACATAGTCATCAGAAAGAGGAATTTGTCTAGTAGCATAGCAGTCATTAACAGCAGTATAATCGAAACTAATTTCAGCTTTTGCTCTATTTTTCCTTTTGTCCACTTCTTCCTCACTAGTTTCAGAAGCACTAGTAAATTTCATCAGCTTAGTTAACCCTAACTTCATGTACCTTATGTCGTACAATTGAATTCAATCAACCTTTTTCAAGTTTTCAGGGTTTTGAAAGCCTAGTCCTTCTCTAGGGTTATAAAATTCAGTGTCCTTAGTTTTATTGTGTAGCAAAAAGGCTGTTTGTTCTGATTGACCTCTCTTAGCTAAAATATCCTCTAACTCCTTTATCTTTGAGTAAACACGACAAAGTTCATTGTTAATTAAATCATAGCGAATAACAGCTTCAGAACGTTGTCGTTTATTCTCATCTCGTTCCTTAGTCAATTCACACACAGTTTTCTTAAGTTTAGCTACTTCAGACTCTAAACTAGCGACTTTATCTCGTGAATCTTTTAAGCGAGCTGTTTGAAAAGCTCCTTCCAACACTTGTTGTCCCAGACATCTTTGATTATAAGCAAGTCTATCTTCAAGTTCTTTTATTTTATTGGAATAAGAAGTACTTACCTGGAACTTGTCAGATACTGTGGTTGATCCGTTGCTTGACATGATTGATGAGTTGGAGTTGGAACTCATTGATGATTGTCGGAGAGGGATCCTTTAGAAAATAGCTTTGACCAGCTTTGACCTTTGTCAGAAAAAAATAGTCTTGAACCTTGAGATTTTTTTTTAATAATCTCAAGGTTGACTCTTAGAAGCTTTGACTGTTGAATGTGATCTTAAGGCGAGAACTGTTCGGGATGATAAAGAATTCAGCACTGCTTGATTTCGAGAGTTAAGATCTCGGGTGATGCTTCGAAATATGGAATTCGGGTCAGCTGAAAGAAAGATTCCGTTGAATTGATTTTGGGTATCCTTCCTAGAGATCCAGATTTCGGGGTTGGTTTGCTGGGGATAAAACTCGGGTAAGCATCGCGGTTGTTGACTTCGGGTATAAGACTACGTGAGGGGAATTTGTTTTAGAGATGGGATTTCGGAAGTATGGGATTTTAGGGATTATCTACGGATAGGGATTTCGGAGGTAGAATGTTAAGGGTGGTTTTAGGAGGCTAGATCTCGGGTAGTGAGTTTTAGGAGTAATAAAGGAATTTTTGCAACTTTTGGTCCCCTGAGTATTGTGTCAGTGACACTTTTGGTACACGACTTTTAATTTTTCCATTTTTAGTCATCGACTATTATTCGTGAGATACTTTTAGTCCTCTACTTTCAAGTTTCCCACATTTAGTCCTTTGAGTATTATCAAATTGACACTTTTAGTCCTTCTACTATGATTTTGACACAATAAGCGGATGACTAAAAATGTCTCTATAGCAATAATTGAAGGACCAAAAGTGTCACTTCTACAAAAATCGAAGGACTAAATACGAAAATTTTCAAAGACGGATACCAAAAGTGTCTCTCGCACAATAATCGAGGACTAAAAGTGGAAAAATTAAAAGTCGAATACTAAAAGTGTCACTGACACAATAATCGAGGGACTAAAAGTGACAAAAAATCACTAATAAAGATTATGGGAAAGGAATTTTGTGAGTGGGGAATGGTGGGTGGGCTTTGGTGAGTGGGTCATCCTAGGTTAGATTTTGACAAAAGAAATTATGAGTGGGGGAATCTTGGGGTTGGGTTTATTAACTAGGATTTTGTGAGTGGGGATTAATGTCGGTTATGGGATTTCGGGGGTGATATTTTGGCTTGGATGATTTTGTGGTCATGTTGATGTCAAGATTTCTGAAGTGCTTAGCTCCTCAAAGCAGATTTCGGGTAGCCGAATCTTTAGAAGCACAAAATCTTTGAAGTGCCAAAATTTAAGATTTTGGGTGAGAGAAATTAGAAACTGTATCTTAGTAGAATCCTTCTTCGGTGATCTTTTCCTTATAGCAGTAACCTTCTAAAACAGTAAGTTTCCAAGAACAGATCTAAAAATTAATCTGACCAAAAATTATGATTTTGATCAAATTAATTCCAGAAAAATTCAAGGAATCTCAAGAATAGAATTGCGCCGAGGCTTTGATATCAATTGTGTGAGATATGACCAGATTTGAATAGTCGTTTAATCTATGAATACTGTGAATAATTTAAACAGTAAAAGAGAAATTTCACCAATAACGTATACCGTGTATATATAATGATGAATCCATGAAGAACAATTACACAGTACTCGAACGAATAAGCTTGAGAGAGAATTTCTAATCTACTGACTCTACAGAGAATAATATGTGAATCAGAATGTATAGAGGCTTCGGGTTCTAGAGAGAGAGAGAGCTTCGAGAATGATATGGCTATTCTAATTGTGAAACCGTCAGGCTGTTCGGTCCATTCCCCTTCTATTTTTAGAGGGATGGCCGAACATCCTAGTTAAAGTAGGATGGGTCGAATTAATCTAATTAAATGGCCCCTAATTAATTACAAAGGCCCGCTAATTAAATCCTAATTAAACAAAGATAAATCTAATTAAATTGAACACAATAAAATATATTCTAACATGGTCACATAGATATTTTAGAGAATATTGGCATACCCACCGAGAAACCATTTGATAAGTTCTATTCATGTGTCTATGGGATTATCGGCGTATAGAGTAGTGTAATAGTCCTCCGACTTGAGGTCAATACGTACTACATGTGCGGTGTGGTGTACTTTGACCATGACCAATGCTTGCACTCCAATCGGGGTAGATACACCATGTGTTGGGTGCATCACGAAGCACATGGAGTAGTAGTTACTAGTTAAGCCAAGAAAGGATTCATTTATCGTAATAGATTAAGAGAGAACATTGTACTTCTCATATCTTTGTTGGGTGCAAACAGGGGCGGATGTAGCAAGGATGGTGTGGGGGCAGCTGCCCCCAATAAAAGCCTAGTAAAACCATATAAATTATTAGTAAATATTAGAAGTTTAAGCATTTGCCCCCAATTAAAAAAATGAATTGCCCCCAATAATAACTTTGCTGCCCAGCCGCCCCAATCCAAATTCCAAAGGCATAAATTTATGAATTTCACCCAAAACAGCGAAACGACTGACTGAGCTTAAAGGTTACAGCTGAATTTTATATCAGGCAAGAGGCCAGTCTCAGTTTATATCACTTTATTTTTAAATCATTAATCAATTTGATATTAGAGTGTTGCACTTTGAGTAGTTACGTTGGTCATTATTGGGTTGGTCCTCTCCTTGTATGACATTTGTGTTGTTTATTTGTTTAAACTCAAAAGCCATATATTACTCTTTATATAAATAATAAATGATAGATAATGTCATTAAACTTATCTAATGTAATTATTAATTTTATGTAAGTTTTTTTATGTAAATCCAATAGACTTTGTGGTATGATGACATCACTGTGACACTCCCAATAAGAAGGTCACAGATTCGAATCTCATCTTATTTCAAGAATGTGAGCCTTATTATAGAACATAATCTATAATAAGTTAAGAAAGTTTGCAATAATAATAATAGATGATTTAACTGAAATAGTTATACATCTATTGGAGTCTAATCTTTTACATTTATTAGAAAAATAAAATTTCTAAACAAGAGTGAAAATTCCCGAAATAGGAGTAAAAATGTTTGAGAATTTCAAAATAGGACTATCATGTTTTATTCTATAGATTGGAGTAATTATTATCAAGTTTGGTAAATATTATCATGTTTAAAGTCTAGTATTGTCAAAACATGACAGTAATTACTCATATTTAGCGAAAAAACATGACAATCAGCAGCAGACACAGGCAGGGGCAATTGGAGGCCGCCGCCCCTGCAATTTTTTTTTTGTAGGTATATTTACCCTGAAATTTTAATATATATGAATTTATATGTATTTTTTTACACTGCCGCCCGCCAATCGAAAATTCCTGCGTCCGCCGCCGATGACAACTCTATTTAGGAATACACAAACATTTAGACTTCTATATTGAACAAATATTTTATTAAATTTTATTCTTTTGATGTATCTTTTGATTATTCTGCCCCCAATAAAACTTTTTCCTAGATCCGCCACTGGGTGCAAAGATATATTCTTCGAAGCAAATTCATCAACGAGTTCTTGGTAGTCCACTCTTTCCAAGATTTCTTTCTCTACGATTATCAACGCTTATCCATTAAGTCTTTGTTGTGACATTGTTGAACGCGAGTAAGACTTCAATATTTTCAACTTCGAAAAGCTTCTTTCTGTAGAAGCAATAATTTTATTCGGAAAGTAGTCTAAGCCTTTTAAAAACTTCAGAATTTTGATAGGCCCCATTTTTTTAAGCAAAAGTTGTCAGACTTTTCATTATGTTTAAGTGCATTTTCAAAATTACTACAACAAGTCTTTAAACTTGCATCATCTAATGCATTTAATTTGTGAAAAGTAAACAAGAAACCAAAAACATTTTCATATTCGTGATATAGATCAAATCTGCTCTTAAGAGAAGTTATGGCTCTATCAATAATGTAAAAAAAATAATTCACTTTAAATGATTCCTCCATTGTCAGTTTAGCCTCAGGTGATGTATTTATATTCTCATCAAAATGCTTTTTCCTTCTAATTTCACGCCTTTGAGGAAACATCGGATCACTATCAATTTCAATAGCAATTTCCTTAGCACTATTTAAGGCATTTTTAAAATCAGTTTCTCTATATTTCTCGAAAAAGGAAATCAACCCCTTTATTTTTTCAATGGAAACATCAATAAGCATATCCCTTGATGGTGAAAAATTGATAACCAAATTAATAGCACATAACACTTCAAACCAAATAACTATGGCAACTAAAGTTCGTTTGTTGCTAAAGATTTTACTTCACTTCTTATTTTAGGATCATTATCAACATCTGCTGCTGGTAGTAAAGCTTCTCGTAATTATGATATTTGAGATCTTATAGCTTTAACATTATCACCCCGACTCTCCAAATGGGTGGCTGACAATGGCTTTGGAGTCAACCCTTTTGATAGAGTATATAGACTCAGACCCCTGAGTCTCACGACTATTGGGCCCGGACAGCGGCCCACACACGCTTATCAGATGTCATTCATATTATTGTAATGTTCATATATCATTTGTGTGTACTAGATTAGTCTTTTATTTAGTTGGGCCTATCGGGCCCATATTAGTGGCCCGACCCATCGTTTCTCTATTTATACTCCCAAAAGGAGCTCTTGTAAACCTAAGTCTCAATTCATTATTCATTCATCTTCTCCACATTTCTTGAGCTCAACTCTCCATTTTAATATATGTTTGGATCCAGATAATCCATCAATAGTGCTCTCGTTGAGAGTTTTGAGCAAAATCAAGTTAGATTCCTCCCAAAATATCCAAAAAATTCATCCGATTACAAAAAATCAGTCAAAATCGATCTGAAAAAAAGGGAAAACAAGAAATGAAGAAATCTGGAATTTTCTGGATTTGGAGCTTTCCCTGAATCTGAATTCCGGCACTCAGTCAACCAACCGGAGCTGTCATGACCATTGCGAAGCTCGCTCACCTCACTGCACTACATGAAGCTCGCCAGTTTATTGCAGCTCTCGTAGCCACCGCCACTGGTTCAGCACAACCGCTTCTCCAGGTCATAGCCGCCATATCCACGAAACCCCTGCAAACTTGCGGTTTCCGACTAGGTCCAAACCAACCCGGCAGCAGGCAGCGGAGTTGAGATTGATGCACGACGTACGAGCCCTAGACGAGCTCCGCCGCCCCATCACAGCGTCTGTAACACCCCCATTTTTCCCACCCAAATAAAATCACATTTTTAAATGAAACCATCTTTACTATTAAACGTATTTAGAGTACTGCGGAAGTCATTAAGGGAAAAATAGGTGCATCACCGCCACACTCAACCTATACATGATTGAGTGCACAAGCTATCCACCATAAGTTCAAATAACAATGAAATAGGTCTTAGGACAAAGTTTATGAATTACAAATTTAAACAACGATAATTAATCAAACGTGTGCAACTAGCGGAACACTCGGACAGCAAGTACATCAATCTTCATAATCATAATCATCTGTACAATAGAGAAAAGAGAAGAAAACAAAGGAGACAAAAAATAGCTTTAGAGCTAAGTAAGATTCCACTCGAACCCGTAAAATAATATAATTTGGAAAATAGGTTTGGTATATGTATATATATATATATAGAAAATACCCTCTCATATCTCCAAAATAACTTCATGTCTCAAAATAATTTCTTCAATAGATTATGTCATTCCTCAATTCCTCCAAAAGTAATACTTTAGATTTCTTTTAAGAGTGGGCGAAACTCAAGATTCCTCAAGCCCAATGAGTCGTTGTTATTTACGACTCATCCCGGAATTCCGGCTCCCACCGACCACCAATCGGAAGCTGAATTACTACCTTAAGTGTGCACACCCTCTAAAAGGGATTCCAAGCCCTCCGAGCAGTAAGAAACTCAAGTAGGCAGGATGTTTTCTACCACCTACTCACAAGGGACATTGTCCAAGGGTAAATTAGGTAACTACTACTACGACCACCAAAGGACCTTTGGTCCTCAAATAAAAGTCCGGGATGTCTACCAGAGTATGTCATTGTCGGACTGGTTACTGACCCAAATAAATTTCACCAAAAGTAGTAGTAGTCCTAACCACCCACGCCTCGTGTTTCTCTCGAGACGCAATAATATATTATGAAAACTTTAAGTTTTCCCCAAAATCATTCTTGTCACACTTTCAAAATATCCTTTGTAATAAATATCAATCCACCAATATTCTTTAATAAAAAGAATATACATTTAATAATCCATAATAGAGAATAATCCACCAATATCCATACATTCAAAATATTCATTCCACGTCAAACAAATAGTTTTCAATTCATAAATAACTCACATAGTTCAAATATTGCATACATATAAGTACGGGATAAAACATTTTTGGTTGACATAAAACTTACCTTAGATTGCGACAATCCCCTTAATAAAATCTCTAGCTTTGGTCTTCACTTGAATCCTCCTTCTAATATATATCAAAATTCTAAATCAATAACTACTCTATTATTTTTGTTATTTCCTATCTATCCAACCTTTAATTATTTTAATTTCATAATCCCTTCTTTAAATATAACTATTAAGTTAGATTCATAAACATTATTTAAAATGTTAATTTCCAGCCCAACCTTATTATTTTCTTTAATTATACTAATCCCTCCATAATTTATTTTAATTTATTTGATTAATTAGTTAACTAGTCTAATTATATTAACTACATAATAATTTAGTTATTTCAAATTTAAATAATCAATTTCAGTTCAAAATTCAGTTTACATAATTTATATAATTTATTTAATAAACCTTTTAATAATAATTTGACGTAAGCAATAATTCGAATTAATAATTATTAATGATATTCTAATCTCAATAACAACTTTAATTAGTTCAATAGTTTATTTATACTAACTAACCCAATTAAAATAATTAATCCAATCCTCCAGTTTTATTTATTTGATTAACTAATTTAATTGAATCAACTTCATCAACTAAATAAGTTTAATTATATCAATATAGCTAAATACATTAATCT